>CM054135.1:96198789-96208789 GCA_028751875.1 Rapana venosa | reverse complement strand
CACAGAGAGAGAGGAAGGAGAGAGAGAGAAAAGAGAGAGAGAGACAGAGGAAGGAGAGAGAGAGACAGAGACAGAAGAAGGAGAGAGAGACAGAGACAGAGGAATGAGAGAGAGAGAGTGAAGAGAGAGAGTCTCGTGATCCACTTATCTCCCCCTCCCCCGCTCCCCCCTCGTCCCTCCCCCGCCCCCATTTTGACGATACTGTTATCTATCTGTATACCGCCCCATAAAATAATGGGACGAGTGGCAGACGAGAGAAACTACAGAAGTACACACATGTAGACAC
Source organism: Rapana venosa (assembly GCA_028751875.1). Taxonomy (NCBI): domain Eukaryota; kingdom Metazoa; phylum Mollusca; class Gastropoda; order Neogastropoda; family Muricidae; genus Rapana; species Rapana venosa. The sequence continues at coordinate 96,208,503 of CM054135.1, read as the reverse complement.
ACACCCTGGGTCTGTTTACCCTGGTGAACTTAGCTCTCACTCCCTCTCCTTTCTCTCTTTTTTGTCTGTCTGTCTGTCTGTCTGTCTCCGCCTCTCTCTCTCCTTCCCGGTGGGAAGAGATGACAGAATTTACAAAACCGCATACACACGGGGACGGGATGTAAAAAAGCTTATTCCGTTATCCTCGATATAAAAGAATGAAATAAAATATATCTTCTTTTTTTTTTTTAATCTGTCTTTCTCTCTGTGTTTGTCTGTCTCTGTCTCTGCCTTCTTGTCTCTCTCTCCTCCCATTATCTCTTTTTTCTGTCTTTCTTTCTCTCTGTCTGTCTGTCTCTGTCTCTGCCTCTCTGTCTCTCTCTCTCCCTCCTCCCATTATCTCTTTTTTTCTGTCGTTTCTTTCTCTCTGTCTCTGCCTCTCTGTCTCCCTCCCTTATGGAAACAGATGACAAAATGTACAAAACCGCATACACACGGGGACTAGATGTAAAAAAAACCCACATGAGTGCTTATTCCATTATCCTCGATATAAAAGAATAAATAAAAGAATAAATAAAATAAATAAATAAAAAATATTTCTTTTTTTGTGTGTGTGTTTCTATCTGTCCGTCTGTTTCTCTCTCTGCCTCTGTCTCTCTGTATTACCCCCCCCCCTCCCCCTCACCAGTAAGACAACGTCACCAGCAATGTGGAAAAACCCCAGAATGAAATATCTCTAGCCCTTCTTGCCGAATGCACAGCAGAGACTCGAACCCCGGCCCCTCAATTAACTGTCCCATCACGATGTCGACAGTCTAACCGCTAGGTTACCACCATGCAAAGTACATAGAGGAGCTGAGATAGGTGGCGGGGGCGGGGGGAGGGGGGGGGGGTGGGAGGAGAACTTATCTGAATAAGGTTATTTGAAATATTTTAAAACATTTTAAGCAACTAAACGCGAAGATATAAAGAACTACCGAAACGAATGAAAAAGGACAACCTTAAATGAAGAAAGATAGGAACGATGCACAAAACTCAATCCGCGCGGCGCCGCGCGCGTGTGTGTGTGTGTGTGTGTGTGTGGTGTGTGTGTGTGTGTGTGTGTGTGTGTGTGTGTGTGTGTGTGTGTATGTGTGTGTGTTTTCTCTCTTTGTCTCTGTCTCTGTCTCTCTCTGTCTTACTCTCTCTGTCTCTTAGTCCTTTGGATGAGACTATTATAAACCGAGGTCCCGTGTGCGTTCGCACGCAGAACATCTTGCGCACACGTTAAATTCCGTTCCACTTTTCGTAAGAGTAGGCCATTGTGTGCCGGTGGGAACAGATGAAAGAATTTACAAATCTGCATACACACGGGGACTGGATGGAAAAATCACATAAATGCTTATTCCATTATCCTCGATATAAAAGAACAAAATGGAAAAAAAAAGTCTCTCTTCTGTTCCCATCTCTGTCTGTCTGTCTGTCTGTCGTCTCTCTCTCTCTCTCTCTCTCTCCTCTCTCTCTCTCTCTCTCTCTCTCTCTCTCTCTCTCTCTCTCTCTCTCTCTCTCTCTCTCCTCCCTCCCCTCTCTCTCCCTCCCCCTCTCTCCCTCCTCTTCCCCTTTTCTCTCTTTTGTCTCTGTGTGTTTCCCATTTTTTCAATACTCCCCCCCCCCACCACCCCCGCATGATGGACATATCGAAAATGACTAGAGTTGCAAAAAAGGCCTTTGCTCTCTTTCTAATCAAATGCTTATCTGTTCTCTGTTGAGAAAAAACAGAGAAAAAGATAGGCAAGCAGGCAGGCAGACAGACAAACAGACAGACAGACAGACAGACAGACAGCATACATGCTTGTAGGGAACAGGAGAGTATTCACAAAAAGAAATGAATGGAAAAAATGTATTTGGGGAACAGGGGAGGGGGGAGGGTAGGGCTTAATATTTGTTTTTTGCTTCTTGGCACGCACACGATCAATGGACAGACAGACAGACAGACAGACAGACAGACAGAGAGAGAGAGAGAGAGAGAGAGAGAGAGAGAGAGAGACAGACAGACAGACAGAGAGAGAGAGAGAGAGAGAGACAGACAGACAGACAGACAGACAGACAGACAGACAATGACAATGACAAATTATTTTATTTCGAGGATAATGAATGAGCACTCATGTGATTTTTTTTTACATCCAGTCCCCGCCCGTAAGGATACATCTTAATTATAAACCCAATACTCATACTCTCACACAGTAGAAACAAAGGGGAAAACACTTTTTTTTAAAACAAACAAACAAATAAAAGACCCCCCCCCCCAAAAAAAAAAAACCCCAAAAAAACCCCAAAACAACAAAACAAAAAAGAAAGAAAGAAGAACAAACACACACAAAACAAAAAAAAATTGAGAAAAAAAGCCAAGAGAGAGAGAGAGAGGGGGGGGGGGGGAGAGATACAGACAGACAGTCAAACACACAGAGAGACAGAGAGAGACAGACAAAGACAGAAACAGAGATACAGACTGAGAGAGGGAGAGACAGTGACAGATAGACAGAAGGAGAGACAGAGGCAGACTCTGTGTGATGTGTGTGTGTGTGGGGGGGGGGGGGGGGGGGGGGGGGGGGCGCGTGTGCACGCTCATGTGTGTTAGTATTTTTTTTATTGTGTTCTTTTATTTCGAGGAAAATGGAATGAACACTCCTGTGCTTTTTTACATATAGTCCCCGTGTGTATGCAGTTTTGTAAATCTATGTGTGTATGTATGTCAGTATATGAGCAGGTGTAGGCTGTGTGTGTATCTATGAGTCTCTCTCTGTCTCTCAGTCTCTGTCTCTGTCTGTCTCTCTCTCTCCCCCCCTCACACACACACACACACAAACACTCACACACACACATGCAAGGGGGAAAAAACAGCCCTGGTTAGCTGGTCACCGTGACACAGACGTCACGGGCACATACATGCCTTTATTTCTCTCTCTATAGAATTGGCGTCACAGGGAAACCCCATCTTGTCACATTTCGCAAACGATACGCTTCCTGAGTACGCAAACGATACGCTCCCTGAATGTGGAGGCAACCTATCTTGTCCTGTGGGTTCTGCACAACTGCCCGTGCCTCACAGAACATGCACTGAGTTCTAGATAGCGTTCTTTCAGCAGTCACATACCCTGGAGGGAGTTCTCTCTTCAGATTCCTTGATGATCCTCTGCAGTTCCTATGTTCTGACTGTGGGTGTGGTTGGGTGGGTGGGTGGATGGGTCTTTTGTTTTTCGGTTTGGGGGGTTTAGTGTTGTACTGTTAAGAGAGGGGGTGGGGGATGAGGGTGGGGTGGGGGTTGGGAGGGGAGTGGAGAGGTGCAGTGGTTAGAGAGTGGTTCTATTGCTCTGGTAAAATCCTAAAGCCACGGGTTCGAGTCTCCGCTAAGGTGTGGGAGTGGATAATTTTGTTGTTTGTTGTTTTGTTTTAGAGTTAACATTGGTGCTGGCTGACTCCCCTCTCTCTCCCCAACAGTCTTTCAGATGAGAGTATATACTTAGATTTTGAGTGCGAAGGTGTGCATATCCTCTTTAGCATCCTCCCCTCCCCCCCCCTCTACACCGCCCCCCCCCCCCCCCCCACTCCCCCAACCCATCAAAAACAAGAAAACGAAAAATAAACAACCCCCTTCCAAAACCTCCCAAAACAAAACAACAAAAAACACCCTCAAAACAAAACAAAAACCCAAACAAAACCAACCAACCAAACAAGCCCAACCTGAATCCCTGTTACTTGCCCTCCACCCCCTTCCCCATGTTCCCCCATGTCCCCCATGCCCCCCATGCCTCCCCCCCTCCACACACAAACACACACACACACACACACACACACACACACACACACACACTAAAAGAGCTATGAACACTTTATCATCAGTAACCTAGTTTGGTACATTTTTAAAAACTCATACCTTTATCAATGTTTGGCTTTGTTGTTGGGTTCACTTCGATTTGGTTAGGGGTGGGTTTTATTTTATTTTATTTTTTCTTGGGGGGTGGGGTGGGGGGATTACAAGATAAGGAATGAGAGTTATCTTCATGTCACATCTTTATTTAAAAGGTTTCAGTTTGTGACCGAATCCCGCGCCATCGTTGTTTACAAGAACCACCTTGCTTTTCTAGAGTTTAAAGCCCTTCACTGTTTCGTCTATTATCACTTACAGTGAGAAGACCTAAAATCAATTGCGCGCACGTCGCACGCGCGCACACACACACACACACACACACACACACACACACACACACACACACACACACACACACACACCACACACACACACACACACACACACATATATATATAATTTATATATATATATATTATAATATATATATATATATATATATACACTTCCTCTTTCTAATAATTATCAGCTATGATGAAAAGACGTTAAATCGAAGAACAATGGTACACACTGAAAAGACTTTTTTCTTGTAAACAGTTCAAGTCACACACACACACACACACACAACAACACACACACAACACACACACACACACACACACACACACACACACACACACACACACACACACACACACACAACACCAGGATTTTTTAAAGCTATCAAATCCTTCATGCAAACGCAAGGACAGCTGCACTAAAGATCCAAACAATGTGAAAAACATGACCTCACAGTTTAGATTATATATATATATATATATATATATATATAATATATATATATATATATATAATATATATAATATATATATATATATATATATATATATAAAGTCTTAATGTGCATACTTCATTTCATCCTCTGTCATTAAAGAAAATAGTTTCATGGGTCACTATAATTCTGCTAACATCAATGCCTTTGTGCTTATTGGCACGTATGGCAGCAACAAATGTTCTCCACTCCTGTCTGTCCTGGGCCAGCTTCCGAATGGTTCCCCAGGTATGTTGGAAGGTCTTCAGCTCTGTTTCGACAGTCCGACGCCAAGTGTTCTTGGGTCGTCCTCGTTTGTGTTTTCCCTCTGGTGTCCAGTGGAGGGCTGTTCCCGACGGCAGATATGCCCTATCCATCCCCATCGCCTATGCATGATGATGTTGTCCATGCTTTCTTGGTTGCAACGGGCAAAAAGTTCTTGGTTGGAGATGGTCTCAGGCCAGAAGATGCGCAAGATTCTTCTGAGATTCTTCGTGTGGAATGTGGATAGTTTGTCGAGGTCACTCTCAGTCATCCTCCAGCACTCCGAGCCGTACAAAAGGGTGGAAAGTACACAGCTCTGGTATAGTCTTAGTTTGGTTCTGGTGCTGTACTGGGACGATTTCCACACATTGTTCAGATTTCTGTAAGCATTTCTTGCTTTGCTAATCCGGTTCTTGATGTCGCTGCCTGCTCTGCCGTCATGCCTAACAGTGCTCCCGAGGTACGTGAACTCTTCAGTTGTTGGTAAATCTTCTCCATTCACTGTGACCGGTGAGAGGTTCTGAACGTTCAGTGTCATCACCTCTGTCTTCTTCTGACTGATTTTCAGGCCTACTTGCTGTGCGACAATTCTGCTAAGGGATGGTGAAAATGATTCATATCTTGCACCAGAGAGAGAAGAGAGGAGAGAGAGAGAGAGAGAGAGAGAGAGAGAGAGGAGAGAGAGAGAGAGAGAGAGGAGAGGAGGGAGGGAGGAAGGAGAGAGAGGAGAATCAAATCAAATCAAATCAAATTCTTTTATTTCGAGGATAATGAATAAGCCATCTATGTGCTTTATTTACATCCTGTCCCCGCCCCAAGGGATACATCATAAATTATACTAAAATAAACCCAGTACCCAAGAGAGAGAGAGAGAGACAGACAGACAGACAGACAGAGACAGAGACAGAGAGAGAGAGAGAGCAAGAGAGAGAGAGAGGGGGAGGAATAAGCCAGAGGTGAGAGAGAACATTTGTCCATTGCTGATGAATGCAGAAAGATATGCTATGAAACTGACTCCAACAACGATACAGCAAGAACATCCACATGCCCGAAGTCAAAACACGGCTACCTTAATGATGGGAAAGAACGTGACATGCACAAAATGTCAGCACTGGTGAACCTTGCAAGTCTAGCGACAGGCAAAACATGATGACGATTGTGAATAAAGAAATCAATACACAAGAACAACGGCGAGGACAGTGGCAAGAAGAAGAAGAAGAAGAGAAGAGGAAGAAGAAGAAGAAGAAGAAGAAGAAGAAGAAGAAGAAGAAGAAGAAGAGAAGAAGAAGAAGAAGAGAGGAGGAGGAGGAGGAGGAGGAGGAGGAGGAGGAGAGAGGAGAAGAAGAAGAAGAAGAAGAATGATGACGATGGTGATGATAATGATGATGATGATGATGTTGATGATGATGATTAAAACAATAGAGAGGGAGCACATGATACATATTATTGCACAGTACGGCATTGCATGGTATGGTACAGTATGGTATGGTATCGTACGGTATGGTATGGTATGGTATTGTATGGTATAGTATGGCATGGCATTGTATGGCATGGTATGGTATGGTATGGTATGGTATAGTATGGTATAGTATGGTAGAGTATGGTATGGTATGATATGGTATAGTATGGTATGGTACGCCATGGTATGATATGACATGGTATAGTATGGCATGGCAAGACATGATACGGCATGGTATGGTTCGGCATGGTGTGGTACGGTGTGGCAAGGCATGAAATGGCATGGCATTGTATGGCGTGGTATGACATGGCATGGCACGGTACGGTACGGTACGATATTGCATGGTATGGTACGATATTGCATGGTATGTATGGTACTTCCACTCAAACAGATTTCTCCTAGTTACAGTGTTCCCCTCCTTCTGCCTCGCTCACGCATGCTCAACTGACGTTTATTCTTTTCCCTGCACGCACATACATGCATGTCTCATAAAGGACCTGGATTTATCGTCTCATCATATCACACACACACACACACACACGCACGCACCCCCCCCCCCCCCCCACCACTCACCCCCACTAACAGTCTGACCAATGGGGCTCGAGAAAACCAGTCCCCCTTACAGGAAAATCCGAACCCAATACCTCTTGCGTGCTTTATAGACCAAAGTAGTAGACCACTGTGCTCGTATTTATGGCTTTATAGACACTCCCTCTCCCCCCCCCCCCCCCCCGTCCCCACCCCACCCCCCAAATAAATCATGTTGTTTGCATTAGCTACATAAATATACCATGCCTGTTGACATGCCCGGGATCAAGTTACCCATAAACAAAGCACTAACTTCCCGACACACACCCAAACGCACGTATACGCACGCATGCACTTAACGTACGTACGCACACATGCACGCGCCCCCCCCCCACCCCCACCCCCGCCGCCGTCACCACCACCACACACATAGTTAAAAGAAAAGAACAAAAAGTTCATGTGAAAAAATAAATCGAAAGAAAAAATCCATGAAAAAGAGACAGAGAAATGAAAGGGGGAAAAAGAAAGACAGCAAAATATAGATGATGAAGAAAAGAAAAGGAAAAGAAAAAAAAGAAACGAAGGAAGGAGAGGAAATATATCCAGAAAGATAAAGAGAGAAAGAACAAAAATAAAAACAGGAAAAGAAAGGATTACAAAAGACAGACAGACAGAAAGAAAATAACAAAAACAAATAGAAAGAAAACAGAAAAAAAGAAAGAAAGAAAATAACCCCAAAAAGGGAAAAAAAAATAAAAGAAGAGTAAAAAAAAAAGAAAAAGAAAAACAACAACAACAAAACCCAGTAACAGACAAAACAGGAACCACACACAAAAAGAAAGAAAGAAAGAAAAAGAAAACAGAATAGACACAATAAGGAAGAAAAGAAGTAAGAGAGAAAGAAACAAGAAGGGGGAAACTCTTCGAACACGAATGGATATTCAGCATGAAAGTACACAAGGTGGTTTCTTTTTTGACACTTGATCCGAATCCTGGCTCTCTCTCTCTCTCTCTCTCTCTCTCTCTCTCTCTCTCTCTCTCTCTCTCTCTCTCTCTCTCTCTCTCTCTCTCTCTCTCTCTTTATTTGGTTGTCCCCTCTCCCTTTGTTGTTGGCTTTTAATTGCTCTTGGGTTCTTTGTATTTTTTAAAGGGGGGGGGGGGGGGGGGGGGGGGGGGGTTGTTTTTTTTGGCTTTGTTTTGCTTTGCTTAATTTTAGGTTTTGTTGTTGCATTTTTTCTCTCTTTTTCGGTGGGTTATTATATTATTTTATTTTTTTGGGGGGAGGGGAGGGGGGTTTGTGTGTGTGTGTGTGGTTACTTTTTTTTTCTTTTTACTGTGTGAGTGTATTGGTATTGGGTTTATTTTATGATTATACAATGTATCCCTAAGGGGCGGAGACTGGATGTAAAAAAAAAAGCACATGGGTGCTTATTCATTATCCTCGAAATGAAAAAAAATGTCATTGTCCCTTTGTCATGTCCTTTCTCTCTCTCTCTCATCTCTCTCTCTCCTCTCTCTCTCTCTCTCTCTCCACCAAAGTATGCCCTTACCACTCCTTTGTCTCACATGACCCAAGCATTGGTTTCACAATCGATGTTTGAGTCAAGGTTGCTCTCTCTCTCTCTCTCCTCTCTCCTCTCTCTCTCTCTCCTCCCCCCCCTCCTCCTCCCTCCTCTCTCTCCTCCCCCCCCCCCTCTCTCTCCCTCTCTCTCTCTCCTCACAGTGAGGCACTTTCAGCTGCTACTATTTCTTAAAGTATTACGTGAAAACACCATTATTAATATTCTGTGTTTGATTATTACTAATAGAATGATGCTTGTGAGTGGGTTTGGTGGTGGTTGTTGTTTTGTTGGGTTTTTGTTGTTGTTGTTTTCTTTGTTATTAATTTGGTTTTGTTCAGTTTTTTCTAAGGGAAAGGGCTGGATTTTTTTTAAAGCAGTTGTCACGCTTATTGAGTCATTTCTAAAAATAGAATTGATTCAACTCTCTCTCTCCTCTCTCTCTCTCTCTCTCTCTCTCTCTCCTCCTCTCCTTCCTCTTCCTCGGTCCTTCGGATGAGACTATAAACCGAGGTCCCGTGTGCGAACGCATGCAGAACACCTTGCGCACACGTTAAACCCGTTTCCGCTTTTCGGAAGAGTAGTCCATTGTGTGCCGGTGGGAACGGATGACAAAATTGACAAAACTGCATACAAACGAGGACTGGATGAAAATAAAAGCACATGAGTGCTTATTCCATTATCCTCGAAATAAAAGTAAAAGAAAAAAATCTTCTAAAAGTGGAATTGATTCAATTCTCTCTCTCTCTCTCTCTCTCTCTCTCTCTCCTCTCTCTCTCTCTCTCTCCTCTCTCTCTCTCTCTCTCTCTCTCTCTCTCTCTCTCTAATACCGTGCTTGCTATATGGCATGTATAGCTAAACAGCAATAAAATTCAATTCAATTCAATTCTTTGTCGCTCTCTCTCTCACACACACACACAAACTCTTCACTTTGTCCCTTTATACTTTTTTCTTTTTCTAATACGTGTGAGTGCAATGACTCAGTAACACACACACACACAACACACACACACACACAACACACACAAGCACACACATACACACACAACACAAACCCCACACACAACACACCACATCACAACAGCACACACACATACACACACACCACACAACACACACACACAAACACAACACAAACACAACACACAAACACACACAAACACACACACGCACACACACATACACACAGGCACACACACACACACACCACACACACACACACACACAACACACACACACATACACACAGCTTTGTCTCAACACACAG
>CM054135.1:96158789-96191289 GCA_028751875.1 Rapana venosa | reverse complement strand
TGCCCCACCCCCAAGGACGGATGACTCAAAGGACAGTGCTCAGTCAGTTAACTTGTGCACAGCCCAAGGACAGTGCTCAGTCAGTTGACTTGTGCACAGCCCAAGTAATGAGGGTTCTTTTCTGCCGAGATCAGCACCTTGGCCAGCATGAATGACAGCCCCTTCACAGAAGAGCGAGCATGATTTCATGTGTGAAGAATGGTCGTCAAGGGAGGGAACGGAGAGAGGGGGAGGAGAGAGAGAGAGAGGGGGAGAGGGGGGGGGGGGGGGGGGGGAGAGAGATGGGGATATAAATTATACTATTATAGGCCTTGGCCTTTTATGAAGGGGTTAATGATCATCTCACAACAGCAGTCACTGATCATAAAACCTATACGGTCGTTGGGGAGCAAAAGTGTCAGAGACCTCAGCTTCTCCAGGGGCCAGCATATTGAGGGCGGCGCCCATTATCTCTCCCTCGCTGCTTTACCTTCCCTGACCCTAAAGAGGGGAGGTACCTATTAACTGCTGGGTGAACTGGGGGACTGTACTGAAGCCAAGGCGCGCAAACGGTCACCCATCCACTTGGTAACCACACCCGACTTCGGCATGGGAGACAATTGTCATTTTTTTTAGTCTTTCTGGCGGGAAAAAGGCAGGAGAATGGACAAAGAAGGCAGAAAATAGATCCCGAAAAAAAAAAGGTAGCAGAAAGAACAGGAACAAAACAGAAACAAAGAGAGGGATAGAAAAGAGGGAATTCCCAGCACAGAATTTCCAGATGTTTATACTGACAGGCCCCCCAGCATATCTATAGGGGAATATTCCTTATCGAGATTTTGCTGTTTGATATTGCAAATGTGCATTCCTATCTATGAGTGAATATTGGCTTTAAAAAAACAACAACCACCCCCATCCCCCCCAAAAAAAATATTGGTTTTAGATGGGTCCGGGGGTGCATTGCCAAACTTTCTCTACATGTATGCTAAATCTTTCACCAGACTGAAGAAGAGGAGCAGACCACTTTTGTCATTTAGTCCATCAACCGCTCGTAGAAAAACTGTAATAAAGCAATCAACATTTCCAACTCCTTGAATCATCTCCCAAAACACCCAAGCCATATTCAAACAAACAAACAAAACCGTATCTTCGACACTCAGTTACTCTTTTCCCCTTATCATCTCAAACAAATAACATAATATATTCTCTGTGAGAGATTCTGTTTGCGTCCATTACTGTCACAGTTTAACTCAGTATCTCATCCATTTTACTGCAGAATTTAAAGACATTGGATATGTCTTTTTGTTTCGCCCTTACCAAGATTATCTGGTGTTCGGCTGTCTACTCCTAAATAGTTCTTTAACGCGCCCAAGAGAGCGAGAGAGAGACAGAGAGAGAGAGAGACTTTGAAACAACTTTGTATTGAGGGAAAAGACAAAATAAATATGGTGGCCTTTTTTTAACACCCAACCATCAGTCAAAGAAACTTTATGATAATATCAAACAACAAATAATTAATGAGAGAGAGGGGAGAGAGAGACAGAGAGACAGCCCGACCGACAGACAGACAGAGATAGAGAGAGAGACAAAGAGCGAGAGAGACACAGAGAGAGACGAGATCAAAATGGAGAAAGAAAATGCTCATAGCTAAAACTAAGAACAGGGCAGACAGTATAAGAGCGGTCAATGTGATATTTGACACAAAAGGGCTAGGGGTGAGGGGATAGGGGGATCTGGGAGTTCGTTAGAGAGATAATTTACTAAATCTGCAAAAAAACAAGAAACTGCTAATCTAAAGTAACTATTAAGTACAGAACAGTAAAATCACAATTTCTAACAGAGTCTAACCAATAAACAATAAAATGATATTTTAAAACTATAACCAACAAGAGAAAATAGTTATAGTCCACAGAAAGATGGTGTCTCCAGAGTCCATAATAATCACAATAATGAACCAATTAGACTATGCAATAACGATTTGAAAAAAAATATATCTCAGTAGAAGATCACTGAATATCGCCGATGACGTTGACGAGGTCAGAACAGGTATGCAGCTTTTTAGCATGCTGCATATCAAGATATGATCAACAGTTACACTATGGCCACATATACAAGAGACATGCCCAACATATTTTGTCTTCAAACAGTTCACTTTCCATCGACAAGCTAGAGAGACAATTTGTTTTATAGGATAAGAATCAGTGTCATGTCTTTTAACAAAGACTCAAATTCATCATTTCTTCATAATTACACATCCAGACAACCAAGTATAAAACCTTTCACAGAGAGGACAGGCTCCAGACTTCAAAGTGGGCACCTAAGTTTGCCTGTTTCTCCCTCAGTGTGTGTGCGTGTTCGTGCAAAGATGTGTGTGTGTGTGTTCGTGTGTGTGTGTGTGTTGTGTGTGTGTGTGTGTGTGTGTGTGTGTGTGTGTGTGTGTGTGTAAGCATCTGTGTGTGTAAGCATCTGTGTGTGTGTGAGTGTGTGTGTGTGTGTGTGTGTGCGCGCTTTCGTGCACGTGTGTGTGTGTGCGTGTGTGCGTGCGTGCGTGCGTGTGTGCGTGCGTGCGTGCGTGTGTTTGCATGTATGTATGTATGTGTTTGTGCGCGCGCAAACATACGTTTAAGTGCGCGCAAAACATGTCTGAGCTTGCTGCGCGCGCGCGCGAGTGTGTGTATGAGGTATCTACTGTACTCCCCTCAAAACCTTCGGATGAGACTTTTAAACCAAGATCCCATGTACGAACGAACGTACACAGAACATTGTGCACACACGTTAAAACCCGTTCTGCTTTTCAGAAGAGTAGGCCATTGTGTGCCGGTAGGAAAGGATGACAAAACTTATATAAAAAAACCCAACATGCGCATTAATATCGTATTTAGACATCATACAGGAAGTCAAAATGCTGCTGCCTTCGTGGTGGACAAAACCAGTCACATCGCTAAATGTCACCATTGGTGAACCTTGGAGCTCTAGCTAAGGAACAAACCCCCCCCCCCCACCCGCCCCCCAAGGACTATTAAAATAATCAATAATTCATTCATTAAGTCTTAGATTTGAAGCATTCTTTACAAACACACCATATGAAAGAAAAGATCTAAACGTCTGAAAGTCTACATTCCAAGGTTGAAGACAAAGCGACACCAAGAGTCTTTAAGTATCCCAGCTGCTAGTCCTTGGACCTGCTAGTCACCCCTAGCACTAAAATATGGCCCAGGCGATTATCAGATTGAAAAATCTGCCTTCCCTCAAAGAAAACATCAAGCAGTAATGTTGATTTTAAAAAATACACACACGACATTTTGCTGAGTTATTGTTACAAAAACGTTCGAATGACACAGAGAGAGAGGAGAGATGAGAGAGAGAGAGAGAGAGATGAGAGAGAGAAGATGGGAGAGAGAGAGAGAGAGAGAGAGAGAGGAGAGAGAGAGAGAAGAGAGAATGCGATCAAAGCAAAACCAACACAAAACAAACACAAAACAAACGACAAGAAAAAACACACAAACCCAACACAAACCACAAGAAACAATCCAACAAAATCAGCAACCACAAACGAAAGAACTAAACCATGGATGAAACCAAAAAGCCGCGCATAAGGCTTTAGGCTTGAGCCATCCACCTAGGACTATAACAGCTACTGTTGCTACTTCTACTATTTCCACTACCACCACTATGGATTCTTCTACTGCTGCCGTGGAGGAGGGACAGTGGCCGGCCTGTCCACCACCTGAAGGACCCAAACACATCCATCCAAAGCCGCGTGATGGGCACTTGGTCTCTGCTTGCTTCTGTCCTGAAAGCTTGGTCTCTGCTTGCTTCTGTACTGAAAGCTTGGTCTCTGCTTGCTTCTGTACTGAAAGCTTGGTCTCTGCTTGCTTCTGTCCTGAAAGCTTTGGTCTCTGCTTGCTTCTTTACTGAAAGCTTGGTCTCTGCTTGCTTCTGTACTGAAAGCTTGGTCTCTGCTTGCTTCTGTACTGAAAGCTCCTAACCGGAACAGTCAGAACTAGCCGCGGGTATGTCACCATGACACTGGTCTTCTTTCGAACAAATCCCGCCTGAGATCATTTGTGTGTACCCAGTGGTGCTGGACATACTCAGCATTGATGTACAATGTGTCTTAAAAAACCGAAAACGACAATCTGAAACAACTGTAAAAAGCCGAAAGCACTTTGAAAACAAGTCCCCCCCCCAAAAAAAAAAACAAAAAACCACCAACAACAACACCACACACACTACAACAACAAAAAACAAACAACCCCAAACAAAAGTCACATTCCTTGACAACATGAAAAACGTCCTCAGCCTGGAGTTATGTTTCACCATGTATGATATTTCTACTACTTTCCTTCATTACCCACCTTCATTTTTGTTTTTTGATATTGAAAAAACAACAACCCAACAACAACAACACCCCTGGGACATTCTTGTTCTCCGTGCATTGTGAAATGGTTTTTCCTCTAAACAGACATACCAGTAGGGGAAAAAAACTCACACAGAGAAAAAAAAACACCTCCCAAAGATACAGAAAAAGAAAAACATATACACAGAAAATAATTGCAAAATCTAGAGATGAAAAATCAAATGAAAAAACGTTCAACTTACCTGTTGTTGTTTTTTACCCCAACAAGAGTGTAGCCGGTGAGTGCAGCAGGGTGGTACGTGTGTGGTGTGGGTGTGAGGAGTAATCCCGGCAAACTGGACAGCAAGGCAGAGAGCTCTAGAGAGAGAGAGCTCTAGAGAGAGAGAGAGGCAGGGCACCTCCCTCCTGCCCGCTAGCTAGACACACAGCCCGGCTGGGCGGTGGGGGCTGAAAGGCTCTAGTTCGTCGTGATACCATTCAAGTCAATTCTACCTCTGCTTACAGGAAATTTGTTTTGCAGCGATCAAAAGATATCTAAGAAAGTAATAGAATGCAGACATAAAAAGAAATGAATGTACGTGATAAAAGGTAACATTTGTTAAAACACACACTTACTCACACTCTCTCTCTCTCACACACACACTCATTCACACACAACTCTAATAATAATAAAATAATGTATGTATGGAATTGTTATAGCGTTAAATAATTTTGTAAAGCAACACATCAAAGTGCTTACATCCAAGTTATTAACATGCATGTGATTGCGCATAGATAAGATAAACAGATATCAAATTTACACACACAGGCGCGCGCGCACACGCACACACACACACACACACACATACACACACAGGTTGCGCGCACACACACACACACACACACACTCGCGCGCGCCTACGCGCACAGCAAGCTTAGGCTGGGTGATGGAGGGGCAGGGGGGCTGTTAATTTATAGAGTATGGATAGATTATGAGGGGGTGGGGTGGGGGAGGTAGATCTTAGATAGGAAATATGTGTGTTTTGAGGCTGGATTTGAAGGCATCAAGTGCAGGTTTTCTTGTACCCTTCTGCGCCTTTTTTAAAAGTTTGGTTGGAGTTGTTTTTTTTCGCTACTCGCCTAGAGGTTTACCAATTGTGAGATTTCGCGCATGCGACCGTTTTGGGGTTGTCTTTTTTGGCCCACCATGAAGGTAGCCGCATTCCGACTTCGGGGATGTATGCTGGGTATCTATCTATCTATCTATCTGTCCCGTAGTCTGACGACCGTGGGGGCACCCTCAAAGACTCAGCAACCAGTTCCCTCCATTCTTCTCTCTGTTCTGCCTTTCTCAGGGTTTTGTTGAGTTCTAGGCCTGTCCATTCACTGATGTTATCCTCCCAGCTCTTCCTTGGTCTGCCTCTTCTTCTTCCTCCTTGGACAGTGCCTTGCAAAACTGTCTTTGTAATTCCTTGGATCTTGTGACATGCCATACCACTTAAGTTTACGCTTTTTCACGATCGTTAGAAGGTTCTCATAGGGTCCAATGGTTTGCTGGATTCTGTTATGCACGCTTTCGTTGCTTATGTGGTCTTTGTAGGAGATGCCAAGGAGTCTCCGAAAGCATCTCATCTCCACTGCCTGTACTCTCCTCTCCAAATCTGCAGTCAGGGTCCATGATTCACAGGCATACAGAAATATGGATATGACAAGGGAGCGCATTAGTCTGATCTTGGAGATAAGTGAGATATTTTATCTCTCCAGATGGTGTTTAGTTTTGACAAAGCTGTTATTGTCTGTGCAGTCCTGCATACTACTTCTGGCTTGGATCCTGGTCGGATACAATGGCTCCCAGGTACTTGAAGCTTTGAACTGTTTCCAGCTTCTGGTCATTAACCCTGATATCAGTGCTAATGCCGTTGGTGTTATTAGTCATCAGTTTGGTCTTCTCTGCACTGATTTCCATGCCGTATGTTTTGGAGGCCTTATCCAAGTGTTCTGTTAGGCTGGCAAGCTCTTTTTCTGATCCTGCTATTCCATCAATGTCATCTGCGAAGCGGAGGTTTGCTGGGTATGCTCGTGTTTTTTAACCAACCGAACGCTGACGTAAATCACGGCCTTTTTATTATTTGATCTTCTACGTGTGTATATGTAGACACGATGGGAATTAAGGCACTGGCAGGTCTGCACTTGAAGTTGACCTCTGTAGTGTAGTGTAGTGTAGTGTGGTGTAGTGTAGTGTAGTGTGGTGTAGTGTAGTTGGTGTAGTGTAGTGTGGTGTAGTGTAGTGTAGTGTGGTGTAGTGTAGTGTAGTGTGGTGTGGTGTGTTGTGGTGTAGTGTGGTGTAGTGTAGTGTGGTGTGGTGTGGTGTAGTGTAGTGTGGTGTGGTGTAGTGTAGTGTAGTGTAGTGTAGTGTAGTGTGGTGTAGTGTGGTGTAGTGTAGTGTAGCGTGGTGTAGTGCAGTGTGGTGTAGTGTAGTGTAGCGTGGTGTGGTGTAGTGTAGTGTTAGTGTGGTGTAGTGTGGTGTGGTGTGTGGTGTTGTGTGTAGTGTGGTGTTGTGTAGTGTAGTGTGGTGTGTGTAGTGTAGTGTAGTGTGATGTAGTGTAGTGTAGTGTAGTGCAGTGTGTTGTAGTGTAGTGTAGTGTAGTGTAGTGTGGTGTAGTGTGGTGTAGTGTGGTGTAGTGTAGTGTGGTGTAGTGTGGTGTAGTGTAGTGTAGTGTGGTGTAGTGTAGTGTGGTGTAGTGTAGTATAGTGTAGTGTAGTGTAGTATAGTGTAGTGTAATGTAGTTATAGTGTAGTGTAGTGTAGTGTAGTGTAGTGTGGTGTAGTGTAGTGTGGTGTAGTGTAGTGTAGTGTGGTGTAGTTGTAGTGTAGTGTGGTGTAATGTAGTGTGGTGTGGTGTGGTGTAGTGTGGTGTAGTGTAGTGTAGTGTAGTGTAGTGTAGTGTGGTGTAGTGTAGTTGTGGTGTGGTGTAGTGTAGTGTGGTGTGGTGTGGTGTGTGTAGTATAGTGTATTGTAGTGTAGTGTAGTGTGTGTGGTGTGGTGTAGTGTAGTGTAGTGTGGTGTAATGTAGTGTTGGTTGTGGTGTGTGGTGTGGAGGTGTGGTGGTGTGGAGTAGTAAAGTGTAGTGTAGTGTAGTGTGGTGGTGTGGAGTAGTTTGGTGTAGTGTGGTGTGGTGTGTAGTGCGGGGCGGGTGTCCCAAACCCATTCGCTCTCCCCCCCCCCCACCCCCCACCAGCCCCCCACCACTTTTTATTCCCTATTTGTATATGCATGTATGCATGTATATACGTTTCCTGATCATGTCCATAATTATTTTTGTACGCACGTGAAACATGGACCATAACAGCAGACATTGAAAAAAAGGATTCAGGCAATGCAGATGAGGTGCTTTCGCAAACTCCTTGGTATCTCAATCAAAGATCACATCACTAACGAGGAAGTGAAAAACAGAATTGAAAACGTCCTTGGACCATAATTATGAGGAACTCCTGACTTCAGTGAAAAAACGCACACTAAAATGGTACGGGCACGTCACACGAACATCTGGACTGGCCAAGACTGTCCTACAGGGAGCAGTACAAGGAGGGAGACGAAGAGGCAGACAGAGAAAACGATGGGAAGACAACATCAGAGAGTGGACTGGCTCTGAGTGGAACGATTTGTAGAGGACCGCGGAGAGTGGAGGAAGCTGGTTGCAAAATCTTCATTGGTGCCCCACGGTCTACGGGAGAGGTACAGGTGAAGGATATGCATTCCGTCCCCATGTGTTACTGGAATTACAAGGACTGTGGATCTGCCTTGCTCCATACAGTACCACACCCTACCATGCCTTACCTCTTCCTCTACCACCACCCTGATCTACCCCAACCTTCAATACCCTACCCTTACTCTACCTTGCCCCATCCTACCCAACTCTACCCTACTTTTACCCCTACTCTACTTTACCCCAATCTACCCTACTCTACCCTACTTTTACCCCTACCCTACTTTACCCCAATCTACCCTACTCTACCCTACTTTAACCCCTACTCTACTTTACCCCAATCTACCCTACTTTTACCCCTACTCTACTTTACCCCAATCTACCCTACTCTACCCTACTTTTACCCCTACTCTACTTTACCCCAATCTACCCTACTCTACCCTACTTTAACCCTACTCTACCCCACTCTACCCTACTCTACCCTACTTTAACCCCTACTCTACTTTAATCCAATCTACCTTACTCTACCCTACTTTTACCCCTACTCTACTTTACCCCAATCTACCCTACTCTACCCTACTTTTACCCCTACTCTACTTTACCCCAATCTACCTTACTCTACCCTACTTTTACCCCTACTCTACTTTACCCCAATCTACCCTACTCTACCCTACCTTGCTCCACCCTGGGGAAAGCAGCCCGAGTTTTATGCAGAGAAATCTGCTGTGCCTCAAAGTAGCATATGACACAATACCACACAAAGCAACACGATACAAACAATACAATACAAACAACACAATACAACATAACACAATACAATAATGATAGTAATCATATATTATTGATTTTGTATAGTGCCGAATCTTGTAAAGCAAACAAATCAAAGCGCCTGTATTCAAAACATACACACCCATGCAACTGTTCACAAAAGATTAACAGATTTCTCTCTCTCTCTCTCTCTCTCGCTCTCTCGCTCTCTCTCTCTCTCTCTCTCTCTCTCTCTCTCTCTCTCTCTCTCTCTCTCTCTCTCTCTCTCACACACACACACACACACACATGCACGCACGCATGCACACCGCACTTAGGCAGAGGGGCTAGTCCAGATGGATGGACCAGAAAATAGAGAAAGAGTGACGGCACACAGTGGATTGTTTGAATCAGGGTGTTTGAAAGCATAAGGTATCTGCAGCAGAACGGAGGGGGCGAAATGGAGTGTACAGGTGAAAACAGCACAGAGATCTGAGGGTGCAGCTTTGTGGAGACATTTGTAACAGAGGGAACCAATCTTATATTTCACTCTTTGTAAGACAGGCAGCCAGTGAAGAGATCGCAAGAAAGGGGCGAAGTGTTCAGATTTGTTCTTTGGTAAGACAAGTCGAGCTGCAAAACTTTGTATTCTTTAAGGGAATACAGCACAATTCAATAAAAACGCACACAAGCCAACGAAACAGAGCCTTTAAGGCTCAGAGGGTCAGGCACAGCCGGCAGTGGAGTGGCCGCCTGAAAGGGTCTGTGTTGTGGGTGGTTGAGGGGAGGGAGCGGGGAGGTAGGAGGTAGGGTGGTAACCAGGTGACCACTGGCCATACACAGTCAACAAAGCGTCAAGCCAGCACGGTCATGGTCGACAAGATTTTTCACCTGTCGATCCGAAATCCTCAACCACTGTGAAGGGAAAAAAGAAAAGAAGGAAAAAAAAAAAAAAGAAAGCATTGTGCTGGACAGAGTTACGGCTTTTCTTTCTTTCTTTCTTTCTTTTTTTCTCTTTTCGTTCCTCGGCTAGAGCTCCAAGGTTTAGCAATGGCGAGATTTCGTCTATGCGACCGTTTTTTGCCCATCATGAAGATAGCCGCATTCTGACTTCGGGGATGTATGCTGGGTTTGTTCGTGTTTCGTGTAACCCATCGAACGCTGTTATGAATGAGTGGATATTTAACGTGCATAATTATGTGATCTTCTGCGTGTGTATATAAGACACGGAGGGAATTAAGGAACTGGAAAGTTAGCAGTTGAAGTTGACTTGGGAGATCGTAAAAATCCCCACCCTTAAATCACAGACGCCGTTGCCGAGACTCGAACCGACGACTTCATGGAGCCCTGGGAGTGAAGAGGAGTGTGCTAACCACCCAGCCACAGCGTCCCTCAAAGCTGCTGGGTTTGAGTGGGGGGGTGGGAGGGGGAGGGTCCGCTAGAACTCCCAGGGATTTTTTGCGTCCGTTTTTGCCCGCCAGTTCATCAAGACAGCCGCACTCCGACTTCGGGGCTGACGTGGAAGCACGTCACCAGTGTGCAGGAGCTGACTTTGAAGTTTGTTATCCGTTCCAACCAGCACACAATGGCCTTCTCTTCCGAAAGGCGCAACTGTTTTTAACGTGCGTGCAAGATGGTGTCTGTTGTTTTGATGGAGTTCCAGTTGAATATTAAAATGTTCAACTGTGTGTGTGTGTGTGTGTGTGTGTGTGTGTGTCTGTGTGTGTCTGTGTGTGTGTGTGTGTGTGTGTGTGTGTGTGTGTGTGTGTGCGTGCGTGCGTGCGTGCGTGCGTGCGTGCGTGCGTGCGTGCGTGCGTGCGTGCGTGCGTGCGTGCGTGCGTGCGTGCGTGCGTGCGTGCGTGCGTGCGTGCGTGCGTGCGTGCGTGCGTGCGTGCGTGCGTGTGTGCGTGTGTGCGTGTGTGTGTGTGTGTGTGTGTGTGTGTGTGTGTGTGTGTGTGTGTAGACGTCTGCATGCAAGTAAACGATTTAAATGAAAGCGCTTTGATTTGTCGCTTTACAAAATTCAGTGCAATTTAGATTCCACACATTAGTAGTAGTAGTATATCGATTTTTTTTATTTCGAGGATATTGGAATAATCATTCATGTGCTTTATTTTTACATCCAGTCCCCGTGTGTATGCAGTTTTGCTGATTTTGTCATCCGTTCCCACCGGCACACACATGCCTACTCTTCCGAAAAGCGGAACGAGTTTTTAATGTGTACGTAAGATGTCGACACACGAGACCCTCGGTTTATAGTCTCATCCGAAGGACTTTTGGGGGTGTGGAGTCGGCACTGATGGTAACTCCACGAGATTCGAACCCGGGTCAGTAGATCACGAGGGCAATGAGCATCACTCTAACCACCAGGCTATCCCGTCCTCCATATAAATCAAGCGGAAACTCGCACATTTCCCCCATCTGAAGAGGCCCATGGTACTAATAAGGAGTTGCAGGTCATTGTGGGCCAGTGGGAACGGATGGCAAAATTTACATTCATCAGCATCAAACTGAAAGGCGCGCTGCAGAAGCTGAACAGTCCAAGAATACCCAGCACTGGACTGAACTGCCCTCACTGGGTGGAACACCCGTGCAGAGATGTTCTACCTGCTAGCACACCGGCACCTGGGGTTAGTCTCATGCCAACAGAACTGTTACAGGGGAGCGGAGTCAGCGCTGATGTTAACTCCAGGGGCAAACATCTTCTCCAAAGGGGTGGCTCGGTGATGGCTCGAACCCGGGCCGTCAGGTGACGAGCTTAACCACGGGGCTATCCTGTGCCCCTGGTGCGCGCGCGCGCGCGCGCGTGTGTGTGTGTGTGTGTGTGTGTGTGTGTGTGTGTGTGTGTGTGTGTGTGTTGTGTTGTGTTGTGTTAGTTTTCTATTTGTGTTGTGTTGTGTTGTTATTTGGGGGGTTGTTGTGTTTGGTTTGATGTTACCTTGGGTTGCATTGTGTTGCGTTGCATTTTCTGTCGTGTTGTATTGCATTACATTGTCTTGCGCTGTGCTGTGTTGTGTTGCGTTGTGTTGCGTTGTGTTGAAATACATTGTGTTTTAATGTATTGTATTGTAATATATTGTGTTGTCCTGTATCAAATTTCAATTTCAATTTTTTATATAAAAATGCCTCTAAATCTTTTAAGGATAAAAAGGTGAAGGTGTCCTATAACCTATGTGGTTGTAGGGGAGTGAGGCATCAGAGACCTCAGCTTCTCCTGGGGCCAGCATTTTGAGGGCGGCGCCCATCTCCTCTCCCTCGTTACTTTACCTTCCCTGACCCTAAAGAGGGCAGGTGAACTGTACAGCTGGGTGAACTGGGGGACTGTACTGAAGCCAAGGTGCACAAACGGTCACCCATCCAAGTGGCGACCACGCTCGATGCTGCTTAACCTTGGCTGGGGGAAAGCGAGTGCTCCGACCACTGAGCTATCGCGTCCCCGTCCTTTGAAAAGATATGGAGGATTATACAAAACATCCAGAAAGTAAAACAGCAACTGTAGAATTCAAAGTGGCATGAGAGGTTCGGTTACGTTAGAATAATTATGCCAACAAAATATGATAGAGCAAGAATCTAGAGCATGTTTTTATGTTTTATATATAATCTGCAATGATACTAATAAACTGAATAGAATTTTGCAGAGGTTTCCCCCTCTTTTGACGAAAAAAGTTCCTAATTTGTTAAAGTATTTGGATCATTAGCATCATGGCTCAGTTACATGACATTTCTTTTGGCGAGATTTACTGAAGAAAAAATAGACGATGGGAAACATACTGTCAATCATCTTTAAGATAGTAGTGTCCATTTGTGTAGCATCTTTCTAGTCTTTAATCCTTCATTTCTTCTCTCGTTTGCTTTTTTACACCGTCACATTGTTTGGGAGATATTAGGGGCAAGTCCTTTCCAGTCTCTGTGGGCCGTACAGCTTGGGTTTGCAGGGTTATCCGCCAGACACAAACTCTTTCAGTTGCTGTAAGCGGCATGACCTTGAGGTGTGCTTCGCCAGTCTGGTTTTCTTTCCCACAGGCACACAGGGGAGAGGGAAGGTTTCAGCTTTGTTGGCCATGTGTGATTTAGCCTGTTGTGCCGCGAGTCTTAGAATTTGAATCCCTTAAACGGAGGGTGGTGTTCTTTTGGTGTGCGGAACAATGAATCAACGTAAAATTTGAGCAGCAGAGCTGATTTATCATCTTTTTTTTTTAAAGCATTCGGATATTAGTTTATACGTCTGTGACGAACTGTTTACCACGTGGAGTAAAGTCAAGTCAGTCAAGTAGAATTTTTTTAATAGGTTAATCAGAGTGTAGTTGCTTTTATCTCATCACGTCATCTTTGTTTTTTAACAAACTGTAATGGGTATGTGGTGATTGTAACTCCCCTCTTCCCCCCCTCGTGCTCGTTGGCTCGTATCTCCGGCCTCAGTCCTTCCCACGCTATCCGTCCCCTGAGTGCAGCCGCGCCGCCTCAAGTCATGATTTACAGAACTGTAGTGTAGGGATGATGTTGTGCCATGGTGTTTGTCCATTGTGCCTCGTTAACGATAAGTGATGTTGAAGTCTGTCAGATACGTCACTGTGTGGTTACTACGATTGTATTAGGTATTCGTGATGAAATCAGTACCATACATACAATACAGGTGCATTTACATGTCAGGTACCATACAAATTATTACCAACAGTGTTATATACAAATATCTCAATCGGTATTAGAACAAATACAGGTTCCATACACATTGTAATCAATAAGGTAGCCTATCAAATACATCCAATACAGTTACCATACAACATACTTACAACTTAACTAGGTACATACAAAGCTATATACCAATACAGGTACCATACAAGCATACATACCAGACAGTACCTACACCATATCTATACACACAGTTACCCATACCCAACATACACACGTACCATCACAACAAATACAGGTACCATACAGCATACATACCAACAGTACATAAACAAATACCAACACGGTCACCCATACAACATACTACCAATAACGATACCATAAAAATATAAATCACAGTACCATACAACCTCCATCCAGCACAGAATCAACATATCATACACAACACAGGTACCATACAACAATTATACCAACACAGGTACCATACAACTATATACCAACACAGGTACCAACAACATAATACCAACACAGGTACCATACAACATAATACCACACAGTCCCATACAACCTACATACCAACATCAGGTACCAACCAACATACATAACAAACAGTCCATTACAACATACATACAGGTACAGCATACAGTTATCTACACAACAGTTCCATCAGCAACATACATCCTGAGACATAGGCATACCATCAACAACGATCATCCAAAGTACAGGTACCATACAGACATATTACAGGTTTGATCCTACATATACATTACCAACACAGGATACGCATTTACATACTACAATTGGGTATCATACACATACTTCACACAGGGTACCATACAACTTTATTTAACACAGGTACATACAAATTATCTACCATACAGTCCTACAACATACTACCACCTGAGGTACCATACAATCATATATTACAACACAGGTACCATAAAAATCATTTACAAGATACATACAACATACCTAAAAGGTATGGTCTCTACAACATACATACCTCACAGTACCATACACAACAGATCTACTACACTTACATCAACATATAACCTTACACAGTACCATACACTAACATACCAACGGACCATACAACAACTACCACCAGGTACATGCAACATACCACACAGGTACCATCAACATTACATAGCAGGACAATAAAAATCTACACAGGACCATACAACATACCGCACGGTACATACAACATACAACAAGTACCAACAGCAAGAGATCAGGAGACAGGTACTATACACAACAGTACTCTACATCAGGTACCATACAACATCATACCTACACAGGTACCATACAACAACATACCAACCAGGTACCATACAACATACAACCTACACAGTACACATACAACATACATACCTACAGGTACCATACACAACATACCTACAGTACCATACAACATACAACCACACAGGTACCATCAACATCAGATACCTACACAGGTACCATACAACAACTACTACCAACAGGTACCATACAACAACAACCTACACAGGCTACCATCACAACTAACAGTAACAATAAAAGGTACCATACAACACAGACCTACCTAACAGGTACCATACAACAACTAGGACTACGACCTACACAGGTACATACACAACAACAGTAACAGGTACCATACAACAAACAGTACCTACTACATCAGGTACCATACAACAACAACAACACAGGTACCAATACAACAACATACCAACACAGGTATAACAACAGTACATACAACATATACCTACACAGGTACCATACAACAACAGACTACCACACAGGTACCATACAACACATGACCTACCTACACAGGTACCATACAACAACAGACCTACACAGGTACCATACAACAACAGACCAAACACAGGTACCATACAACAATCAGACCTACACAGGTACCATACAACAACCAACAGTACCATACACAGTACCATACATACAACAGACAACCTACACAGGTACCATACAACAACAGGACCGACCTACACAGGTACCATACAACAACAGACCTACAACAGTACCATACAACAAACAGACCTACATACACAGGTACCATCAACAACATACAGGACCATACACACATACAACACAGGTACCATACAACAACAACCACTACACAGGTACCATACAACAACAGACCTACTACACAGGTACCATACAACAACAGACCTACAGTACCATACAACAAAACAGTACCATACAACAACAGTACCTACACATACCATACAAAACAGACCTACACAGGTACCATACAACAAATCCAACCTACCTACACAGGTACCATACAACAACAGACCTACCTACACAGGTACCATACCAACAACAGACCTACCTACACGGGTATACACATACATACAACAGACCTACAAGGTAACCAACACACAGGACAATACACCATACCAACAGACCATACAACAACATACCTACACAGGTACCATACAACAACAGACCTACCTACACAGGTACCATACAACAACAGACCTACACAGGTACCATACAACAACAGACCTACCTACACAGGTACCATACAACAACAGACCTACACAGGTACCATACAACAACAGACCTACACAGGTACCATACAACAACAGACCTACCTACACAGGTACCATACAACAACAGACCTACACAGGTACCATACAACAACATATCTACACAGGTACCATACAACAACAGACCTACCTACACAGGTACCATACAACATACATACCTACACAGGTACCATACAACAACAGACCTACCTACACAGGTACCATACAACATACCTACCTACACAGGTACCATACAACAACAGACCTACCTACACAGGTACCATACAACAACAGACCTACACAGGTACCATACAACAACAGACCTACCACACAGGTACCATACAACAACAGACCTAGCTACACAGGTACCATACAACAACAGACATACACAGGTAACACACACTACAACAGTACATACCATACACTACACAGGTACCATACAACAACAGACCACAGGTACATACAACAACAGCTACACAGTACCATACAACATACACCTACCTACACAGGTACCATACAACAACAGACCTACCTACACAGGTACCATACAACAACAGACAACACAGGTACCTACAAACAACACCTACACAGGTACCATACAACAACAGACCTACCTACACAAGTACCATACAACAACAGACCAGCCACAAGGTCAGTCCACGGTACACTAACGGGCTGACAACAACAGACTTACACAGTAGCTACAGCTAGACCACTACCAGGTACCAATGCCTACAGCTATCCAGCTAAACAGAGGTTCACAGCCACGCGCACATACAGCACTAGACACCATACGCGCGCATTTAAGTGTAATATCTAGACATGTACAAGCATACAAGGTACCATGCATCACAACATGAAGCCTGACCAGGTAGCATGTGGACACACATGATCTGCACGCGCGCGCGCGCCAGCACAACATATTAACGGTGCGCAGTACAACAACACCACACACACGCATTAAACATAATACACACATTGACGGATTGAGGCATCAAGCACCACACATTGAGCAATAGCACACATTGAGGCATAACACACATTAGGCATAACACACCACAACAACACACACACAACCAACACACACACACAGCACGCAGACCACACACAAGCAAACATACCATGAACACACACGAGGCACAAGACACACACACTGAGGCACAAACAACACACACACACACACATCACAGAGCACAACACACACACACTGAGGCATCAAACACAACACACACACACACACACACACACAGAGGCAAAAACACACACCACAGGCACAACAACACACTACATACAACACACACACATACCACACACAACAGGCATAACACACAACATACACAACACACAGGAACATACACACACACAGGCACAACACACACACAAGGCACTAACACACATACACATACACACACACACACACACACACACACACACACACACACTGAGGCACAACACACACACACACCACCACACACACACAACACACACACACACACTGAGAACGAATTTCGCAACTCTCCTTTGTTTCTAAATGCAGTGTACCCATAGGCCGACACTCATGCTTGCATAAGCCCGGAGTACTTTTCATGGCGTTGCTGCATCGCTGACCACAAGGTTGAAAAAGTAGACCGGTTTGAAATCCACAAGCTTCTCTCCACCCAGCACACAAGCCTTCTTCTTCTTTCTTTCTTCTTTTCTTCTTCTTCTTCTTCTTCCTCCTCTCCTCCCCTCTCTTCTTCTTCTTCTTCTTCTTCTCCTCCTCTCCTGTCAATACGCTCGGATCATGCTGACCCGGGTTCATTCCCGTTCAAAGAGGAATTTTCCTCTGGGAGTTACATCAGTACGACCAACTCGCTCTCCCAAACAGATCCTTCGAATAAGACTATAAACACGAGTCCTGTGGCGAACGCACGCAGAACATCTTGCGCAATCGTAAAACCCGTTCCGCATTCGGAAGAGTAGGCCATGTTCGATGGGAACGGATACAAAATTAACAAAACTGCATACCACACACGCGACTGGTAGGGGAAAAACACACATGAGTACATTATTCCATATCCTCGAAAATAAGAATAAATAGATCAAAATAAATATCAGAGGCAACATCGCTGTTGTTGTCATATAAACGAAAAGCTCTTGCACTGCCGTTAGCGCCTGCGATGTCACCATCGCATCCGACTTCGGCATGGAGACTTGTTCTCTCTTGATGTCTTTTCTGGTGGGAAAGAAGAAATGGCAGTGAGAATGGAACCATAGAAGCGAAATATTCAGTATAATAATTTAATATGATGAATTTATATAGCGCTGAATCTTGAAGCAACACAAAAGCGCTCGGATTTCATTCATACAATACCGACTTTACAGTCACGGCAGATTTCTCTCGTAAATACGCTGCTTTCCCGGGGACAGCGGGAGGAGCGGTCGCCAAAAGCGGCTGGGGGGGGAGCGACACCTTATTTTTTGTTTTCAATGTCTGCAACGGGCAATGTTCCTTGGTGGCTTTTTAAGAAAATTGCCAGGCAACCTCTGTTGCCTGGGCATTTCAGTGCGCTAAATCATTACGTGTACAAGGAGACCACGTTTATGTCTCATCCGAAAGCTAGGCGGAGAAAAACAGCCAATGGCTAATGGATGGGGAAGAAAAAAGATTCCGTCCAAAGGGATATACGAACTGAAAGCACAATCAAGCCCGGATTTTCATTTCAGACAAACAAAAGAGGCATGATGTTGCACACGGAAGAAAAGGAACAGGCAGAACAAAGCGGGACAATTTTGAAGGAATTCACTAGCAAAGGCATTTCTAAGAATGAGGGGTGCTATTTTACTGGACAGATCACACACACACCCCTTCTCCCCTCTCCCCGCAATTTCCGCGGGAGCACAAGGCTTGAGTGGCTGTCCTGGGTACTAGACTTTCTCCCTTCTCTTCCATTGACTCATTCACCAATAATTATTCAGAGAGGATGGTTAACTCGGCAGGAAGGGGTAGAGGTTGGGTGGGGGGTGGGGGCGGGAGAAGGAAAGCAGAAGCCCAGTGGTCCGAGCGTTGTGCTCCTATCTGACCGCGTGGTGTTCCAGCCACTTGATATATATATAAAATAGTAATGATATAATGGGGGATGATGGTGTGAAACACAAAATAAGTAATGATAATAATAATGACGTGTATAACTTAATAATGATTCAGTTAATGAATAAGATACGCATGAGCTATTTTAATCAGTCCGTGTGTTGCATGAGATTTACACATTTCCAACCGTACACAATAGCTACTCTTCGAAAAGGATCGGGTTTTAACGATTGCGCAAATGTACTGCTTGCGTTTCGCACACGGGACTCGGTTTATAGTTCTTCGAAGACTTTTGGGGTAGTGGAGTCGCACTGATGCAACTCCAAGAACAATCCTCTTGAACGAGATCGAACTCGGGTCGCAGATCCGAAACTCACTAACCACTGTGTGAGGGAGAAGAGAGAGATGGACGATGTATGAGAGAGTTGAAGAGAGAGTGTGGGTGGTAAATGTTTGTGTGTGTGGAGAGAGAGAGAAGAGAGAGTGTGTGTGTGTGTGAGTGTGGAGTTGTGTGTGTGTGTGTGTGTGTGGTGAGGAGTGTGTGTGTGTGGTGTGTGTGTGTGTGTGTGTGTGGTGTGTGTGTGTGTGTGTGTGTGTGAGAGGAGAGTGTGTGTGTGTGTGTGTGTGTGTGTGTGTGTGTTGTGTGGTGTGTGTGTGTGTGTTGTGTGTGTGTGTGTGTGTGTGTGTGTGTGTGTGTGAGTGAGAGAGAGAGATGTGAGAGAGAGAGAGGAGAGTGTGTGTGTGCATGAGTGAGAGGGGTGTGTGTGTGTGTGTGCGTGAGAAAGAGAGAGAGAGAGAGTGTGTGTGTGTGTGTGTGAGAGAGAGAGTGTGTGTGTGAGAGAGAGAGAGGGAGTGTGTGTGTGTTTGTGTGTTAGTGTGAGAGAGAGTGTGCGTGTGTATGTGTGTTTGTGTGCGTGCATGGGCATATGCATATGCGCGCGTGTGTGTACGTGCCTGCGTGCATGTGTGTATATGTGTGTGCGTGTGCGTATGCGCATATGTGTGTGTACATGTGCATGTGCTTGTGCACGTGTGTGTGTGCGCGCGCGCGAATGTGTATGTGTGTGTGTTTGCCTGATGATATATCATTCCTCCCCGTTCACAAAAGTGGGTCAGTGAAGATGTTTCCAGGGTGAAGGAGAACTAAAACAGCAAGAGTACACCAAACAGTGACCAGTTTGAACTTTGAAGGACAGAAAACTGTTTACACAGATAATGGATGGGTGGGTGGGTGTGCATGGTGTGTGTGTGTAGGGGGGGAGGAGGGTAATGGCAAACCGGCAGCGACACGACCAGACAGACAGACTGACAGATGGTTTCCAATGGGCCAAACGAGGGACGCTACAGCCGAGTGGTTAAGACCGTTCCGCTTCAACCCCACGAGTCCGTGAAGTCGAGGAGGGTTCGAACCTCGGCAGCGCCTGGTGAATTAAGGATGGGGATTTTTTACCATCTCCCAGGTCAACTTCAAGTGCAGACCTGCCAGTGCCTTCATTTCTTTCGTGTATATACACGCATGAAGAAGATCATCACAAATGCTCGTTAAAGATCCCG
Source organism: Rapana venosa (assembly GCA_028751875.1). Classification (NCBI taxonomy): domain Eukaryota; kingdom Metazoa; phylum Mollusca; class Gastropoda; order Neogastropoda; family Muricidae; genus Rapana; species Rapana venosa. Next base: position 96,170,737 of record CM054135.1, on the reverse strand, counting down.
TCATTTATGTCAGCAGTCGGTGGGTGACGGAAACACGAACATACCCAACACACATCCCCACGGGTGGCATGCGGCTGCCTTCATGGCGGCAACACCGGTCACGTGGGCAACTCTCGCCATTGTGACCTTCAGGGCTGTAGCGCAAGGACGAGAAAAAAAAAGGTGGGGGAAAAGAAAAGAGCGGGAAAATAGTTTCATGCACAAAAGAATCAACAGTTTACATGAACATACAACAGTACATCCCTTTTTTTCTGTTTATAAAAGTAACGTGTACATAGATAGACACGCCACAGAACTCTCTAGAATCCAAGCAGAAAAAACACAGAAAAATCTGAAAGTGAAGTGAAGGCTTGCCAGGTTTTGTTTACTAGCTTTACACCAATCATCAATATAATTTTTAAAATTTAAATGAATTGTTTGAATACCAATGTGTTGAACAAATACCACTGTCATTTCGTATTGCACAACTGGACTTTCAACAGATTTGAAAGAAGAGATGTTAAAATTTTAAAAAACCTCTTGTGGGTACGGGTTTTTTTATTTCATCTGTACGTGCACTTTAACAAGAGCTGAAATTTTCCAGAGGCACACATTAGAACTTTAGAAACCATGCTAAAAAAATATGCTTAAAGTGCTCGTCTTAACTGGACAAGCCAGTTTTCCTATTTGAAAAAAAAAGAAGACAGAAAGAGAGAGAGAGAGGAGGAGGAGGCCGCAGCCTATGATCAATTGAGGTTGTCAATCGCTCTTTGTTCCTCTATTCAGTCTGGTGTACATCCATCTGCACAACTGACACACGCCAGCCACCCCCTCCCCCCCCCCCTCTCTCTCTCTCTCTCTCTCTCTCTCTCTCTCTCTCTCTCTCTCTGATCTTAAGGTTAATATGAATAAGAGTAATATTTTTGTATTCAGAAAAGGGGGTTATTCAGCTGTTCACGAAAAATGGCTGTACAAGGCTTAGATAGGCACCTAATGACCTTGTTTATAGTGAAACCATTACATATCCTCTCTCTGTAATGCTGCTGTAAGATGCATTCGATATTATAATAATAATAATATATGGAATTTATATAGCGCTGAATCTTGTAAAAAACAAACAAATCGAAGCGCTTGCACTCAATCATTTACAGGCATGCAACTCTCCTTAAACATAATGGATTGAGATTCTGCATATGTATGAGTGCAGGTTACCTTTTAAGTCTTACAAGATGCTTTATGACTAGATATCAAGGGGAAAAGCATCTGGGCTTCACAAATACGCATCTGTTTATGTGAACTTGGCTTTGGGTTTGTTTGGCTTAATCAAGGTGTTGGAAATTGTAGAGAGTTTATCAACGTTTTCAGGAAAAGATTGATTGACTGCCGTTGGCAGCAGTGGAGTGGTCATATACAAAACAGTGAAAGATTTCAAATGTGCAGACAATTTATAGGTTCACACGATGTCAAACCTTATCTAAAGCTTCATATGGATATACATTTGAAAAGAATTATGTCTAAGTTTAGACTTGGTGTATCAGACATAAATGTTCATAAATTTAAATATATAGAACATGATGATGACCTCAGGTTGCTATGCCCATTATGTAAGCAAACAGTGGAAGATGAAGTACATTTTGTGCTGTGCTGTCCAGTATTAGAAGATGTAAGACAGAATTACATTCCGGTAAAGTATAGTAAACAGCCTAATTTATTTAGATTCTGTCTACTCATGGCATCTAGTCACCCTGAGATTGTGCGCAGCTTTGCTTTATATTTGTGTAAAGCCTTTAGAATGTTGGTTTCTTAAGTCATATTTTTTGTAACTGATTTTTATTGTGGTGGTTGTGGTTATACAATAACATTTTGTTTTTTTGTGTTACTTATTTTTTCTCACTAAGATACTAAGCAGCTCGGCAACCCCCCTTCATGTATGGGCCAATGGCCTTTTTGTGAATAAATCTTTCGAGTTCGAGTTCGAGTTCGAGTTCGAGTTCTCTCTCTCTCTCTCTGTCTCTGTCTCTGTCTCTCTCTCTTCTCTCTCTCTCTCTCTCTCTCTCTCTCTCTCTCTCTCTCTCTCTCTCTCTCTCTCTCTCTCTCTCTCTCTCTCTCTCCTCTCTCTGACGGTAGCAACGAATGACAAAAAAGAAAAAAACGCAAGCACACTGGTGTCGTGTTTAGACATCATCCCCGAAGTCGGAATATGGCTACCTTAATGGTGGGCAAACAATTGCCAATGCAACATTTTCACCATTGGTGAACAGAACATCTCTAGACGAGGAACGACAAAGAAAATCTATCTTGGGTAGAAGTGAAGGGTAGCCATGACCAGGGGTAGGTGACAGGAACACAGCCTTCGTGCCATCTGCACGCCTTCATGGCTTCAGGAACATAGCCTGTATGCCATCTGCACGCCTTCATGACTGTGGTGTAGATGACAGGAACACAGCCTGCATGCCATCTGCACGCCTTCATAACAGGAACACAGCTTGCATGCCATCTGCACGCCTTCATAACAGGAACACAGCCTGCATGCCATCTGCACGCCTTCATAACAGGAACACAGCCTGCATGCCATCTGCACGCCTTCATAACAGGAACACAGCCTGTATGCCATCTGCACGCCTTCATAACAGGAACACAGCCTGTATACCATCTGCACGCCTTCATAACAGGAACACAGCCTGTATACCATCTGCACGCCTTCATAACAGGAACACAGCCTGCATGCCATCTGCACGCCTTCATGACCCGAATGAATGAGAACAGCGAGCACTGAAGTAGTAGAATTTCCCCTTTCCCCCAAAGACGGAAAGATGATGGATGGCAAGAGCAGGCGTGAATCTCTTGTTGTGTTTGCTGTTGGGCGTTCCCAGGATGTACATCTGTCCACCACCAACATTCAGCCAACACTGTCCAGTTTTCCTGACAGGAATTTCCACTGAGCGCCTAGACTGCCCTGTTATCCAAACAACGGTGCACTCCATTCCGTTCTTGCAACACACACACACACACACACACACACACACACACACACACACACACACACACACACACACAGAAGCAAACGCGCGTGCGCGCACGCACGCACGCAGGAGTGCAAGTATCCAACCAATAGAAACTCACAGCAAAGCAGATGTTTTATCTCAGCGCTGAAACCATCTACCTGCTGAAGTGGCTGACGCCAAACTTGTGTTGTCTGATGCAAAACGCCAGACATGCCCTTCCCCTGTCCTGTGTGCGTTCTGCACAACAAATAACACACTAACACGCACACGCGCGCACACGCATACACACGCGCACGCATGCATGCACGCACACCCACACACGGTAACCGCCAAAACACTCGACAAACATGGAACCATCGATATCCACATTGAATGAGGTGACATGCAGGATCGGAGCAAAACTGGTTATTGAGCAAAGGTTAAGAGGGAACTTGAGAAGTAAATGCTTATCATCAGGAGTGGGTTGCGTTGGGTTGGGTTGGGTTGGGTTGGGGTTTTTTTTTGTTTGTTTATGGGGGGTTTTTGGGGGGCACGTGGTGGAGAAGGGAAGGTTTTTTCAACCAACTTCTTTTGAGAGCATATTGCCACAACTGTATGTGATGTACTTCGTTTGTTTGCAAAGCAATGAGTGTGGCTGTTCTCTTGGGGGCTAGGGAGGGGTAGAACAGATTTTAGTCTGATGTGCTTCACCTGTGGGGCTCAGTGGGCAGAGCACTCGTTTTCCCCCAGCTAAGAAAAGCAGCATTGAACGTGGATATACCACTTGGATGGGTGACTGTTTGCGCGCCTTGGCTTCAATACAGTCCCCCCCCCCCCCCCCCCCCCAGTTCACCCAACTGTAAATGGGTACCTGCCCTCTTTAGAGTCAGGGGAGGTAAAGCAGCGAGGGAGAGGAGATGGGCGCCATCCTTAATATGCTGGTTCCTGGAGAAGCTGAGGTCTCTGACGCCTCGCTTCCCTACGACCGTATAGGTTATGGGACACCTTTACCCTTTGACCTATTTACTTGACCTGTGCTGCGGCGTTGGAAAGCTTCCTGGACACCCCCCCCCCCCACACACACACACACACAGCCGTGCACAGCGTGCCCTTGCCAGGCTGACCGCCAGGCACCAGCCTGTGTGTGCTGCAGCCCTGTGCCTGATGCACTCTAAACACAGCACTTGTTTTCTACTTGAGACCTTCCCCTGCTGTCTGTTCCTACTTTTCAATGGCTGCCTTCACCTCCACCCCGACCCCCACCTTAAGTAATAATAATAATAATAATAATAATAATAATAAGGTAAAAAAAGGTAAAGGTGTCCCATAACCTATAAGGTCGTAGGGGAGCGAGGCGTCAGAGACCTCACTTCTCTAGAGGCCAGCACATTGAGGGCAGCACCCATCTCCTCTCCCTCGCTACTTTACCTTCCCTGACCCTAAAGAGGGCAGGTACCCATTTACAGCTGGGTGAACTGGGGGAACTGTACTGAAGCCAAGGCGCGCAAACGGTCACCCATCCAACTGGTAACCACGCTCGACGCTGCTTAACTTGGCTGGGGGAAAGCGAGTGCTCCGACCACTGAGCTATCCCGTCCCCTAATAATAATAATAATAATAATAATAATAATAATAATGTATGGAATTTATATAGCGCTGAATCTCGTAAAGCAACAAATCAAAGCGCTGGTGTGTTGTGTGTATAAATTTGATATTTGTTTATCTGGATATTTGTGGACGGTTGCATGCGTGTGAATGATTTGAATGCAAGCGCTTTGATTTGTTTACTTTCCAAGATTCAGCGCTGTATAAATCCTATACATGATCATTATTATTGTTGTTATCATTATTATTATTATTATTATTGTTATTGTCATTATGACACAAGCGCCCCACCACAGGACCTGGCCTGACCCACACCAGCTGCCAAGAAAGTCCACACTGACTGGCAAAAACGGCAGTGACACTGCTGCTTTCGATTTCAATGTCCGTCTTTTTTGTTTTCAATTATGAATAAACACTCGTGTGCTTTTTTTTAACGTTCAGTCCACGTGAGCATGCATTTTTTTTAGCATAATGTCATCCGTTCCCACTGGCACACAATGGCCTACTTTTGAAAGGGGTTGAACGGGTTTTATCGTGTGCCCAAGATGTTCTGCATGTTTTCACACGGGACCTCAGTTTATAGTCTCATCCGAAGGATTTAAGGATGAGCAAAACTCCACTGCTTGTCTTGCAGAGACTGAGCTGTTCCCCTGACGGACAGAAAGACAGAAAACAGAAACCCAGAGTCATTTAAAGCTTTTACATACGTTAGATATATGTACTGACTGAAGTTGTTTACACCGACAGTTTGAAGTTACGTGGATATCAGATGATGTCATCATCTCCATTCCTTTCTTATCACGGATTGTCAGAACTTTCTTCTTTCTCTGCATGCCATAAGATGGGGGGAATATGAAGTGCCTGGTCTTCTTCTGTGCTTGTCACTCTGCATGCCATAAGATGGGGGGAATATGAAGTGCCTGGTCTTCTTCTGTGCTTGTCACTCTGCATGCCATAAGATGGGGGGAATATGAAGTGCCTGGTCTTCTTCTGTGCTTGTCACTCTGCATGCCATAAGATGGGGGGAATATGAAGTGCCTGGTCTTCTTCTGTGCTTGTCACTCTGCATGCCATAAGATGGGGCAGAATATGAAGAGCCTGGTCTTCTTCTGTGCTTGTCACTCTGCATGCCATAAGATGGGGGGAATATGAAGAGCCTGGTCTTCTCCTGTGCTTGTCACTCTGCATGCCATCAGATGGGTGGAATATGAAGAGCCTGGTCTTCTTCTGTGCTTGTCACTCTGCATGCCATAAGATGGGGCAGAATATGAAGAGCCTGGTCTTCTTCTGTGCTTGTCACTCTGCATGCCATAAGATGGGGGGAATATGAAGAGCCTGGTCTTCTTCTGTGCTTGTCACTCTGCATGCCATAAGATGGGGGAATATGAAGTGCCTGGTCTTCTTCTGTGCTTGTCACTCTGCATGCCATAAGATGGGTGGAATATGAAGTGCCTGGTCTTCTTCTGTGCTTGTCACTCTGCATGCCATAAGATGAGGGGAATATGAAGAGCCTGGTCTTCTCCTGTGCTTGTCACTCTGCATGCCATAAGATGGGGGGAATATGAAGAGCCTGGTCTTCTCCTGTGCTTGTCACTCTGCATGCCATAAGATGGGTGGAATATGAAGAGCCTGGTCTTCTCCTGTGCTTGTCACTCTGCATGCCATAAGATGGGGGGAATATGAAGAGCCTGGTCTTCTCCTGTGCTTGTCACTCTGCATGCCATAAGATGGGTGGAATATGAAGAGCCTGGTCTTCTCCTGTGCTTGTCACTGCAGGAGCTCTGCCCGCTGACCTCATTGTGCCGACACATTTCGACTTCAGAGTAGCTGCTAAAAAAACAGTTCAGACAAAAGGCCTCAGAAAATATTTCTCAGATTTGCATCAGAAAAGGCAGAAGAATGGACCGAGAAGGCAAAAAATAAGCAAGAGAAAGAGAGAGAGGAGATAAAGACAAGAAAAAGACAGAAAAAAGAGAGTGATAGAAAAGAGGAAATTTCTGGTGAAGAGGGGGATGGAACTCATACTGAAAGAATCCCCAGCACCCCTACAGGGCAGTCAGCACCAGAGCCTGCAGAAATTCTACAAATCTTTTTATTTATTACTTTTTCATCTCAGATTGTCAGTATCAAACCTCCAGTCATTCACAGATCCACAAGTTTTATCAATGTCTGCCGCCAGCGCTCCAAGAGACGCGAGTCAACAGCATGTGCACCTGTCCAGACCAACCTGCTGCACAGAAGCTCAGTCTCATGTCAGGGATCCGAAAAATTCGGACCAAAGCACTGAAAAAGACATGGAGAGCAAGGCTGTACACAGCTTGTCTGGCACGAGCAACAGCGTGTCTGTTACCGCTGTATAGCCATCCTTTCAGCTCTGTTGCAAAATGCATGAACTTCAGCAGTTTTACCCCACGTCTGCTTTTCCATTTCATTGGCGATGTGCTGCTGCCTAATGATCCCAACGGCCATTTCTGATCAGTTGGACCTTGCTAGAAGAGGGGAAAATAATGTTCCGGGCAATAAATTTCCCCAAGCGAATTTGGAGCCTACTCTCAGTAAACTGCTCTCTTTTATAAACTATAGCAAGGCTTTCGACAGTGTCAAACATCACCCTCTGTTTATCACAATGTTAGAAATGGGTTTTCTAAAGCATCTGGTCTCGCTCATAGAAAATTTATATTCATATCACAAAGTAATCAGTTGATGGAATGGCGAGGATTGTGAGTTTCATTTCCATTTTATTTTCATGTTCACACCACTTTAAGTCACGGCAGATTTCTCTGCGTGAACTTTGGGCTGCTCTCCCCAGGGAGAGCACGTTGCCACAAGAGCAGCGCCACCCATTATTTTTTTCCTTGTCTACAACTGTATTTGTTTCCCTATCAGAGTGGCTTTTTTCTAAAGAATGTTGCCAGGGACAACTCTCTTGTTGCCTTGGGTTCTTTTACGTGCGCTAAATAATTTTATGTAACACACGGGATCTCGGTTTATGGTCTCATCCGAAAGACTAGCACCCAGACTACCGCTCATGATCTAAAAGATAGAGGAAAAGTTTCTGGCCCAAACGGGGATCGAACCACTGCACACTTCCCACCCGGACTTTTGGCTCTCTAGACAGGCGCGTTATTACCTCTAGACCCCCGATCCACAGGGTGGAGTGTGAAGTGGTGTGACTGTTCTGGAGTGTCGCAAGAATGCGTCAGAGTGTGTGGGTGGGGACCATGTCTCCTGCCCGTGCTGGGGAATCACAGAAAGCTGATAGGCCGTCTGAAATCACATATGCTTCTTGTTGTTGTTTTTTAGATTGGCTTTATGAAAATTAATGTTGAAAAAAAAAATCTAACAAAAATGAAAGATTTCACGTCTGTGTGTGTGTGTGTGTGTGTGTGTGTGTGTGTGTGTGTGTGTGTGTGTGTGTGTGGTTTTGTGTGTGTGTGTGTGTGTGTGTGTGTGTGTGTGTGTGTATCTGTGTGTGCGCGCAAGAGAGAGAGACAGACAGACAGACAGACAGAGACAGAGAGAAGGAGACAGGCATACAGAGACAGAGGCAGAGAGAGAGACAATGACAAATTCTTTTATTTCGAGGATAATGAATAAGCACACATGTGCTTTTTTACATAGAGAGAGAGAGAGAGAGAGAGAGAGAGAGAGAGAGAGAGAGAGAGCGTGCACGCATGCAAATGAGCATACGTGCGTGATTGCATGCATGTGTGTGTGTAAAACAATCAGAATTTCGCCAATAACAACACTCCTGGACTTCTTTCTTCACGTGCCATAAATCCATGTTACACAAGACTACATCTATTATTGTCTCACCTAAAAGACTAACTAACACCCAGACCACCCCTCCAAAAGAAAACCAAGAAAACAATCTTTCGGGGCCAGATTCAAACCGCATACGTCTTACTTCTCAACCCAGGTACAGTATCGATTCCCAGGCCAGTTTAGCCAGGTGCAAGTGTACTCAATAACAAATAACTATATTCCAGACGGGTACATCCATATTTCAGGCCACAGAACCTAGGTGCATGTGTACTGAAGGACAATGTTCGGGTAGCGTTGCGAAAGCAGTCTTGCACTGATCGGAAATCGATCTGAGCTAATCGTTCAGTGGACGGCGGGTGACTACACTACACTACACTACACTACACTACACTACTCTACACTACACTACACTACTCTACACTACACTACACTACACTACACTACACTGCACTACATACACTACACTACACTACACTACGCTACACTACACTACACTACACTACACTACACTATACTGCTCTGCACTGCACTACACTACACTACACAACTCTACACTACACTACACTCACTACACTACACAACTCTACACTACACTACACTACACTACACCACACTACACAAACACTACACTACACTACACCACACCACACTACACTACACACACCCACTACACTACACTACACTACACTACACTACACTACACTACACTGAACTACACTGCACTGCACCTGCACTACACTACACTACACTACACTACACACACACCACACTACACCACACTACACTACACTTCACTACACTACACTACACTACACCACACTAACCTACACCACACTACACTACACACACCACACTACACTACACTACACACCTCACCACACTACATTACACTACACTACACCACACCTCACCACACACACCACACTACACTGCACTACACTACACTACACTACACTGCACTACACTACTCTACACTACACTACACTACAATATAACTTGGTGCCATGAAAAACATTCAGTCCTTGAACTTGGCTCTGTCCTGGACACTGTCAAGGTCATCGCTACCCGTGGCCCCGTGGTCTATAGGAAAACGTATCAGGGGTTCGGTTCTCCTCCGAAGCTAGATTGGGGTTTTTTGGGGTGGGGGGTTCCCTTCTATCTATTAGACCTTGTGTGGTGGTCTGGGTGCTAGTCTTTTGGATGAGACGATTAATTAACCGAGGTCCCTCTTGCACTTAAAAGACCCTGCAGCCGAAGGCAATTGTCCCTGGTAAAATGTGGTCGGAAGAAAGGCAGTCTAATGTGTGTCTGTATTCATTTTTGTATACTACTTTAAATCACGCAGATTTCTCTGCGTAAAATTCAGGCTGCTCTCCTCCGGGGAGAGTGCGTCGCCACAAGAGCAGCGCCACCCATTTGTTAACATTTTCTTTTCCTGTCTGCGTGTGTATTTGTTTCCCTATCAGAGCGACTTTTTTTCTCCAGAACTGTTACCAGGGACAATTCCTCTTTTTTGTCGTGGGTTCTTTTATGTGCGCTAAATGCGTGTTGCGCATGGGACCCCAACACACCACTCCATACTACTCCACACCACACCACACCACACAAACACCACATCACACCGCACCTCGCTACACTACACTACACTACACTACACACCACACCTCACCACACTACACTACACCACACTACACTACACTATACTACACCACACCTCACCACACTACACTACACTACACTACACTACACTACACTACACCACACTACACTACACTACACCACACTACACACCACACCTCACCACACTACACTAACTGCACTACACATCACACCACACCACACTACACCTCACCACACGACATCACAACTCACCACACCACACCACACCACTCCACACACACCACTCCACACGACATCACACCTCACAACACCACACCACACGACATCACACCTCACGACATCACACGACATCACACCTCACCGCACCACACCACACCACAACACAGCACACAAACAGCACACAACACAACACACACCACAACACAGCACACAACACAGCACACAACACAGCACACACCACAGCACACACCACAGCACACAACACAACACACAACACAGCACACAACACAGCACACAGCACACACACACACCACAACACAGCACACAACACACACCACACCACAGCACACAACACAGACACAACACAGCACCAACCCAGCACACAACACAGCACACAACACAGCACACACCACAACACACACAGCACACAACACAGCACACAACACAGCACACAAACAGCACACAACACAGCACACACCACAGCTCACACCACACCCACAAACACACAACACAGCACACAACACAGCACACAACACACCACAGCACACACCACAGCACACACCACAGCACACAAACACAGCACACAACACAGCACACACCACAGCACACAACACAGCACACAACACACACCACAACACAGCACACAACACACACCACAACACAGCACACACCACAGCACACAACACAGCACACACACAGCACACACCACAGCACACAACACAGCACACAGCACACAGCACAGCACACACCACAGCACACACCACAGCACACAACACAGCACACAACACAGCACACAGCACACAGCACAGCACACACACAGCACACAACACAGCACACAACACAGCACACAACACAGCACACAACACAGCACACAGCACAGCACACACCACAGCACACACCACAGCACACACCACAGCACACAGCACACACCACAAGCACACACACAGCACACACACACAACACAGCACACAACACAGCACACAACACAACACAACACACAACACAACACACAACACAGCACACAACACAGCACACACCACAGCACACAACACACAGCAAAACAACACAGCACACACCACAGCACACAACACAGCACACAACACCACAGCACACAAACACAGCACACAACACACCACACAAAACACACCACACAACACAGCACACAACACAGCACACAACACAGCACACACCACAGCACACACCACAGCACACACCACAGCACACAACACACAGAAACACAACACAGCACACACCACAGCACACAACACAGCACACCACAACACAGCACACAACACAGCACACACCACAGCACACAACACAGCACACAACACAGCACACAACACAGCACACAACACAGCACACAACACAGCACACAACACAGCACACCCCACAGCACACACCACAGCACACACCACAGCACACAACACACAGCACACAACACAGCACACACCACAGCACACAACACAGCACACCACAACACAGCACACAACACAGCACACAACACAGCACACAACACAGCACACAACACAGCACACAACACAGCACACAACACAGCACACAAACACAGCACACACCACAGCACACAACACAGCACACACCACAGCACACCACACACCCCCACCACACAGCACACAACACACAGCACACACCACAGCACACAACACAGCAAACAACACAGCACACAACACACCACACAACAACACCACACAACACAGCACACAACACACAGCACACAACACAGCACACACCACAGCACACAACACAGCACACAACACA
>CM054135.1:96153789-96156289 GCA_028751875.1 Rapana venosa | reverse complement strand
ATAAGCCTTTGGAGAAGCCCGACCAGGTTAACTTTCCTTTAGTGTCACCAGTTCCTCCCTTCCCTTTTTTTCCAATGACAATGTTTGTACATGGAGCTGATTTCACAGCGAACTGTAAATGTTTCGGTTTTTTAAATTTAATACATTGTGAATATTTTAAATACGTTTTTATATTTTAGTATCATGGTTTCACAAAAGCACCAGAACATTTTTTGGTAAGTTATTACAAACTTTTTTTTTCCAATCCGCCTTATACTTTGAGTGGTCTGAGCGCAAATCTCAAACAAGGCAATAAACTGAAGTTCCGCATGCAGCATTTAGTCTAGCACACGTAAAAGAGCCCACAGCAAGAAGCCACAAACAGTAGTCTCTGGGCAAACATCTACAGAGGAAAAGCCATGTTCATAGAGAGAAGCAAACACACGTGCAGAGGGGCATAGTTTTGTTCATGGGTGGCTCTGTTCTTGTGGCGACACACTCTCCCCCATGGAAAGAAGACAGAATTTCACGCAGAGACATCTGCCGTGACTGGAACTAGTGTACAATACATCACAATGCAATACAGTACAGTACAACACAACACAATACATCACAATGCAATACAGTACAGTACAGCACAACACAATACATCACAATGCAATACTGTACAGTACAGCACAACACAATACATCACAATGCAATACAGTACAGTACAGCACAACACAATACATCACAATGCAATACAGTACAGTACAGCACAACACAATACATCACAATGCAATACAGTACAGTACAGCACAACACAATACATCACAATGCATTACATTACAGCACAACACAATACATCACAATGCAATACAGTACAGTACAGCACAACACAATACATCACAATGCATTACATTACAGCACAACACAACACAATACATCACAATGCATTACATTACAGCACAACACAACACAATACATCACAATGCAATACAGTACAATATATCTGTCTGTCTGTATGTTAGTCCGTCGTTTTCGACGATGACCTCCAAAACAGCAGAGGAGGCAGCTGCTGTTTCGGAAATTGGTTAGAAGTTTGATTAAAGTGGAGATGCCTTGCCCACAGTACATCCCCACTCTCTCGGCCAAGTGGGCATAAGGACAGTCAGCGTTGGAGATGTTCTCCAAAGGCCAACCAGCCCCCAGGGCTGCAGCACATAAGGACTGTGCAAGTCAAGCCTCCTAGTCAGAGAGTCATAGTCGATCACTAAAGACTAAGCTGTAAAGTGGAATTCCATGGGTGGGAAAGCCACTGGTCATACAGCCTCTCACTTTGCTGTTGCCCCCAGCGTCAATGGTTTAATCAAGAACTGTGATAAAGCCCAGGCGCTGACGGCAGAGTACAATACAGCACAACACAATAATAATAATAATAATAATAATGTATGGAATTTATATAGCGCTGAATCTTGTAAAGCAACAAATCAAAGCGCTCAACACAACACAATACAACACAACACAACACAATACAATACCAGGTCTTACAGTGTCTCCCATGTTCACAACCACAACCACCACCACCCCACCACCCCACTCCCTCAACAGTTCCTTGCAAACGGTTTCGGAGACGGGGGTGTTGGTTTAAATAACTAGTTTGTTGTTATTCAGAAATGAGAAGACACATTGGCAACACACAGCAGTTTGGAATCATAGCAGCACCAAGCTTGGAGAGGGTGAGCATGGTGGCTTGGCATGTGACCAGACAAGACATCTAGCAGGAGGGGTGTTTCCTTTTTAAATAATGACAGTATCGACCTGTATCCAGAGGACAGTACATCAGTGGATCACTCCCTTGACCAAGATGGTCGTTCGGGTCGGGGGGGGGGGGGGGGGGGGGGGATATGGTGGGGAGGGGGGGTGGGGGTTGGAGATACGAGGGAGGTGTTGGTCGACAATTGTCCTCAGACTGATCTTGTCTTTATTCAGCCTTTCGCTGCGGTCTATTTATTGGTTGATTTATTTATTGATTTATTTATTTTATTTATTCATTGTTTTATTTTTTTAATTTATTTGCTGATTTATTTTTTATTTTTATTTTTTAATTTATTTATTGATCTATTTATTTATTCATCCTTTTATTTCCAGAACAATGGAATCAGCGCTCATGTGGGTTGTTTTTTTTAATACAATCACCGTGTGTATACAGTTTTAGTCAATGTTGTCATCCGCTCCCACTGGCACACAATGGCCTATTCTTCCGAAAAGCAGAACAGGTTTTAACATATGCGCAAGATGTTCTTCTGCATGAGTTCGCACACGGGACCTCGGCTTACAGTCTCATCCGAAAGACTTTTGGGGGGAGTGGAGTCGGCACTGATGTTAACTCCAGGGGAACATTTTCCCTTGAAAGGGATTCGAACCCGGGTCAGCAGATCACGAGCGCACTGCACCAGACTGTCCGTCACCCTTGGCAGGGCTGGTCCAGTCTGTGGTGTTCTTCATCCAGTTCTTCCTCCATCTGTCTGGCCCTTTGACC
>CM054135.1:96103789-96148789 GCA_028751875.1 Rapana venosa | reverse complement strand
CATCGTCTCGTCATCATTACCATCATCATCATCGCAATCATCATCATCACCAGCAGCAGCAGCATTAGCAGAAGCAGCAGTACTCGCATAAACGCTTTCTTTTGTACATTCATTGATTCATTTAGTTTTTCATCCATCCACACATCATTCATTCATTCATTCATTTATTCTCTCTCTCTCTCTCTCTCTCATCTCTCTCTCTCTCTCTCTCTCTCTCTCTCTCTCCTCTCTCTCTCTCTCTCTCTCTCTCTCTCCCTCCTTCCCTCTTAAGTTTTAATGAGTGCCCTATTTCAATATCTTATTGTTATATGTAACAAGTATATGTACCATTTGATAATATGTAGATGTTTATCTTTATGACTTATTAAGTTTGGTTGTTATTTTTCTTGCTTTTGTTGTTGTTGTTGTTTGTTTGTTTTTCTCTTTTTTTCTTTTTTTTCTTTTGTTGGTTTGGTTTTTCTTTCTCTTTTGTTTGTTTGTTTGTTTTGGTTGGGGTTTGTTGTTTTGTTGTGTTGGTTTATTTGTTTGTTTGGTTGGGGTTTTTTTGGGGGGGTGGGTAGGGGGTGTTTTTAGGGTTTTCTTTTATTTGTTTGTTTGGTGGGGTTGGTTGTGGTTGTTTTTTTTTGGGGGGGGGTTGTTTGGGGGGGGGGGGGGGGGGCTGTTTTGAAAGGGTTATTTCCCTTGTTTCTACTGCGAGAGTATATAATGTGTTGGGTTATTATTAAGATGCATCCTTACGGGCGGGGACTGGATGTAAAAAGCACATGAATGCTTATTCATTATCCTCGAAATAAAAAAATTGGTCATTGTCATTCTCTCTCTCTCTCTCTCTCTCTTCTCTCTCTCTCTCTCTCTCTCTCTCTCTCCTCTCCCTCCCTCTCTCTCCCCTCTCTCTCCCTCTCCTCTCCCTCTCCCCTTCTCTCTCTCTTCTCTCTCTCTCTCTCTCTCTCTCTCTCTCTCTCTCTCTCTCTCTCTCTCTGCTGAATAAACTTCATATTTCTCTTTCTAACGTAAGAAGGATTCCTATTTTTTTGTGTCTCTTTTTTTCTATTTTGTGTGGTGGGGGTGGGGGCTTCTGTTTTTTTTCAGTCAGGTGTTTCTTCCTCTACTTGTTATCTGTGTGTGTGTGTGTGTGTGTGTGTGTGTGTGTGTGTGTGTGTGTGTGTGTGTGTGTGTGTGTGTGTTGTGTTAGCGTATAGAGGGGGGAGGGGGGTGTTATTTCTGCATCAAACGTAACTCAACACTGCCATGCAATCAGTGTCACTCACGCCCCTGCTTTCCTGTTCTGACTGTTGCCCTTCTTTCTTTTTCTCCATTTCTGGCCCTCTGTCTCTTGGCCTCTTTCTCTGTCTATCTGTTTCTGTCTCTCTGTCTCTGTCTGTCTAAATCTGTCGGTCTGTCTCTGTCTCTCAGTCTTTGTCTCTGTCTCTCTTCCCACTCCCCACCCTCCTCACTCACTCTCTCCTCTCTACCCCCTCTGTCTGTCTGTCTGTCTGTCTCTCTCTCTCTCTCTCTCTCTCTCTCTCTCTCCCTCTCTCTCTCTCTCAGTCTGTCCCTTTTTCTTTGTCTATCTGCCTGTGTCTCTGTCTCTGCCTCTGTCTGTCTGTCTGTCTGTCTGTCTGTCTCTCTCTCTCTCTCTCTCTCTCTCTCTCTCTCTCTCTCTCTCCCCTCCCTCCCCCCTCCCCTCTCTTCTCTCTCTCTCTTTCTCTCTCTCTTTGTGTTGACATGGTTTGCACCCGTCCCCGGGAAGCATGGCAGAGCGCTGTAAGGTCAGACACACGTCGCCACGTCCTGTATTAGGGCCTCTGGTAATTACCCGGGCAGAGGAGACCGCGCACCGCCAGAGGTATGTGGCATCCTAGTTCTTCCTCTCCCCCTCTCTCTCTCTCTCTCCTCCCCCTTCCTCGCATCACGATTATTATCTGCACCTCCACCCACGCTCCTGTTTTGTTTTTGAGGAAGGGGTGGGTGGGTAGGGGCGGGGGGGGGGGGGGGGGGGGTGTCTCCTCGTCTTCCTGAGCTTCCTCCCAACTGAATGGAACTCTCTGCCCTGACACTGACAGCTTTAACTATGCGGTTATGCGTGCAGGCACTTGACGACACTGGGGGAAGCGTTGGTCGTTAGGCCAGGTAAAAAGGAGAAACAGATAAAGAAAGATACCCCCCCCCCCCCAAAAAAAAATATCAAAATGCATTCAGAAAGGATGGGTTGTAGGCTGAAAAGCAATGCCCCTGAAAGAAAGAAACGATAAAGGAAGGAAGGAAGGGAGAAGGAAAAAGGAAGGAAGGAGTAAAGAAAGAAAGGAAAGAACGGTGGAAGGAAGGAAGGAAAGATAGAAAGAAAGAAAGAAAGAAAGAGAGAAGAAAGAAGTGTGTGTGTGTGTGGGGGGGGGGGGGGGGTGTGTGAGAGAGAGAGAGAGAGAGAGAGAGGAGAGAGAGAGAGAGAGAGACTTTTGTAAACACAGATAGTTTATATCGTAATGTCATGAAGGCTTTAAAAGGATAATTTTGTAAAGTTCTGGTCAGAAGAGCTGCAAAGAAATAATAGATGCATATTTTATGGTGATTACAAAAAATGTTTTAAAAGGTAAAAGTACATAAGTGAGTTGCCATCTGATTTCATTATTTAGTACATTCGGGTGTATTAATCATTCATATCCAGTTAAAACAGGAAGAGTGCATAGCATTCAATGCGAAAATCGTTTTTGTAAACAATGTGACATGAAAATGATAGGCGATGAGTTTCACCTTATAATGGAATGTCCACAGTTTTCTGAGCTTCAGAAGAATGTCCTACCTCAGGAATATCTGTATCCAAAATCCATGTACACATTTTGTAAGTTATTCTCTTCTGACAAAAATACCTTATTAAAACTTAGCCAATTTATAGGCAAGATAAAGTTGCATGACATTGATGAAAAGGTTGACTACATTTTTATTTCTGTGACATACAGTGGTGTAAACGTTTTTGTTAATGCAAATCATATAATTATGTTACAGTTGATTTTGTTTATTGAAATACTCCATGCCCCAAGAGAGGGGGTTAAAGGCGATTTAAATCTTGAAGTGTGTGTGTGTGTGTGTGTGTGTGTGTGTGTGTGTGTGTGTGTGTGTGTGTGTGTGTGTGTGTGTGTGTGTGTGTGTGTTATTTTATTCTTTTATATCAAGAATAATGGAATAAGCACTTATGTGCTATTTTACATCCTGTCCCCGTGTGTATGTGGTTTTGTAAATTTTGTCATCTGTTGCCACCGGCACACAATGGCCTACTCTTCCGAAAAGCTGTGTAGGTTTTAACGTGTGCGCAAGATGTTCTCTGTGCGTTCGCACATGGGACCTCGGTTTATAGTCTCATCCGAAGGACTTTTGGGGAGAGTGGAGTCGGTACTGATGTTAACTCCAGAGGAAAATATCCCCTTGAACGGGAATCGAACCCGGATCGTCAGATTGCGAGCGCAATGTTCTAACCACTAGGCTATCCTGTCCCCCTGTGTGTGTGTGTGTGTGTCTCTGTGTGTGTGTGTGTGTGAGAGTGGGGGAAGTCGCCACGTGCACGGGGGCGGAATGGCCAAGTGGTCAGAGCATCCTCCTCCTGGTGGTGGGACATGCCTGAGGGCACGGGTTCCTCTCTGCCTCTGCTGATGCTCCGCGTGAGGAGACTGCTCCCCTGCAGCAACATCAGTACCACTCCGCTCCCCGGAAAGTCCAAAGGCGGAGACAATACACCGAGGTGCTGTGTGTAATAATAATAATAAAAATAATAATAATAATAATAAAAATAATAATAATAATAATGAATGGAATTTATATGGTGCTGAATCTTGTAAAGCAACAAATCAAAGCGCTCAGATGATTTTTTTTTTAATTTATGCGTGTGTATGCGGTTTTTAAAATTTTGTCATCTGTTCCCACCGGCACACAATGGCCTACTCTTTCGAACAGCGGAACAGGATTTAACGTGTGCGCAAGATGTTCTGCATGCGTTCGCACACGGGGCCTCAGTTTATAGTCTCATCCAAAGGGTTTTGACATTCAGTTTGATTTTTTTCATCAAACTGGGAAGAAAGGACAAGACTGGGAATCGAACGCAGAACCTCGCAGTCTATTTGTTAGGTAGGTGAACATCTAAACCATCCTTCCACCTTTCTTCTTAAATTAAACACATACATAACATCTTGCACACTCATTAAGAACCTGTCTACCTTTCACACCAGATGAGAATATGTATAGCTGGTGGTATGGACGGCTCGAGTGTGCCCAGCATGCAACTTCCACCTTGTGAAGGATGGACGCCA
The DNA here is from genome assembly GCA_028751875.1 of Rapana venosa. Lineage (NCBI taxonomy): Eukaryota > Metazoa > Mollusca > Gastropoda > Neogastropoda > Muricidae > Rapana > Rapana venosa. The sequence continues at coordinate 96,144,494 of CM054135.1, read as the reverse complement.
CCACCTTCAACTTGCCCATGACACACTGCCTATGAAATTCAGTGCAGTGCCCAGGTTTTTTCTCCTTAAATTCGTTTATTTCGGGGATAATGGAATAAGCACCCATGTGGTTTTTGACATCCAGTTCTCGTATGCATGCGGGTTTTGTAGATTTTGTCATCCATTCCCACCCACCGGCACACACTGGCCTACTCTCCCGAAAGGCGGAACAGGGTTTGACGTGTGCACAAGAAGTTCTGCATATACTCACAAACGTGACTTCGGTTTATAGTCTCATCCCAAGTACCACCTGACTGCTGCAGGAGTTAAGCAGAGAGAAGTTGAGGGAAAGTGAGGGTGTAGAGGAGGAGGAGGAAGGAGGAGGAGGAGGAGAGAGGAGGAGCTGTCACAGTGCTGCTTCCGACATACAGTTGAAAAGGATCATCTCCGGTCAGAAAATAATCTACCACAACTGTACACTGGAAACAAAGGCAGGACAGGGCAAGGCAAAGGGCAAGGGCAAGGAGAAGACATGAAGGCAAGGGCAAGGCGAGGCAAAGCGAGGCAAGGTAAGGCGAGGCAAAACATGGCATGGCGAGGCGAGGCGAGGTGCGGCGAGGCGAGACAAGACGGCGAGGCGAGGCGAGACGTGGCGAGGCGAGGGGAGGCAAGGAGAAGGCAAGACAAAGCAAGGCTAGGGCAAGCTTATCACGAAGCCCCAGTACCTGAAAGTGTTGCACGGTTACTGCATGTAACAAACTCAAAACATGAAACAGAACCTGACCTTTCAGGGGAACCATATAAACAACACTCAGTACATGTGTCATCAAAGCAATATCGTTAAGAATATATCAACAGGTGATAGTATTTCGGTGAAACGGACACAAGAACAATAAGTGAGATTAAGACAACAACAATGACAACATCAACAAAACTATCATGGAAAGACGTCCATTGAACCTGGTCACGGAGATTCAAACCCATGACTTCAGAAACCCACAGGGTTCAAGTCAAACGGTCTTAACCACTCGGTTAACCATTTGCATAGCAGACCCCCACCTACCAAAAAAAACCAACAACAAAAACATAAACCAACCCACCAAAAAAAAACAACACACAACACAAGTGGTGTTCTTGATATGCTAGCCCATGCCATAGTTTGTGTAGAGAAGCTAAAGAATGCTGTCACCTTAGCATTTCAGTTTCAGGTGGCTTGGATCCTTACCAAAAAGACAACTTTTTTTTTCAAAAGGAAAGAAACATAAGAGGAGGGGAGAGAGAGAAGGAGAGAGAGGAGAGAGATGGAGAGAGAGAGAGAGATGAGGAGAGAGAGAGAGACGAGGGCAAAAAACGAAGAAAGAATAGGATTCTAGCAGAACAAAATCTTGTTTCAGACTTAGGCACGCGATCTCTATAACTCTGTGTGTGTGTGTGTGTGTGTGTGTGTGAAGTATGGTTTTATAACAGTAGCCAATGGTGCCTGTGAATAACCTGACAGCTCTGAATCCAGTATGAGCTTGTTTCACACAACAATGGGGCAAAGAAGTACCAGCAGTTTTTCTTTCTTTCCTTCTTTCTTTTAGTCTGTCTGCGTGTCTTTCTGCATGTATGTATGTCTTTCTGTATGTATTATATATGTATGTATGTTTTTTCCTGTCTGTATAAAGCATTGCCTTTACGTGACATGTGCTGCAGTGACCATGGAGGCCATACATTTATCACCTCTTAAACCAATGTCAGCAATATTTACACAAAAGGGATGCAAAGAAGTGCTTTCTTTCTGTCTGTCTGTGTGTGTCTGTCTTTCAGTCTGTCTGTCTGTCTGTCTGTGATCATGCACGATATGGAACACAACATCATACATATTCACCAAAGATGGGATAAAACAAAGCGTCATTTTCAAATCAAAAGAAGTCTCATCATTATATTGTGCAATTTATTTTTTTCATGCAAAATTTGTTAAAACAGCTGTAGCAGAGTACAACACACCACACACACACACACACACACACACATCAAAACCATGACCACTGGTGTCATCATATGTTGATGACGCCACTGTGATGATGTCACTGATGTCGTCAGCCTGTCTGCCATCTTTCCCTACAGTTGGTGTTGTGATGTGGCTACTGGTTCACTCCTGAGTGAAAACTGGCAGGCACCCTAACCTAAGGTCCACAAGCACATCCATGTGCACTGACAAGCATACTCCCCGCGTCCCCGTGCACACACACACACACACATACACACGCACACACACGCACACACACACACACCTACACACACTTCAGGGCTTCAGACGCTTCTGTCTTAATAAACTTTAAGGGCAGATCTGCCAGTGCCTTAATTCCCTTCGTGTATATGCACATGCAGAAAACCAAATACACATGTTAAAGATCCAGTAATTGATGTCAGCATCTGTAAGCAGACTCTGTAAGCAGGACTGGTGCAGAAACTGTTGACCTGTCCATCCCCCCGTTTTGTTTTTGTTAAATTGCTATTTATTTTGAGTTGGGCTTTTTGGTTTGTTTGTCTCTTTCTTTGTTTTGGGGTTTTTATTTGTTGATTTTGTTTTCTTTTGCTTGGGGTTTTTGTTGTTGCTGGTGGTGGGAGGTGGTGGTTTTCGATTATCAAAGCTATGCAAATACCAGGTATCCATGTTCTCTATCAGCTTCATAACCATCAGTTTGATTCAACAATCCAAGACTAAATCCTCCTCTGTTCTCATCTTTTTAAGAATTCCTTGAAGCACTGAACTGAAGAGCTTTTCACCATATTCCTCCATTTGCTTAGTTGTGTGCTGAAGCCTAGGAGAAAAAAAAACCAAAGGAAGGAAGAGTTGCATGCTCAGTTTGTCTCCCTTTGTTTGTGAGCAAATCGTTTCCCCTCTTTTTCTATGGTTATGTTGGTTGTTGTGCATGAGAATATGAATAACATGCATTGTACAGCATCACAGGTGCCAAGGGAGAACAGACGGCAATACATGCATGTGCAGCAGGCATGGCATTGCTCATGGGCAGGAAACCGTCCAAGGGGAAAAACCTGATTTAAAACAAAAAATGCATCCTATTTTCTTGACATATTTACCTCCCATATCAAAACAGCATTTCTCTCCATCTCTCTCTCTCTCTCTCTCTCTCTCTCTCTCTCTCTCTCTCTCTCTTCTCACACACACACACACACAGTACTAAGCACACACACACAAAACCAGAAATTCAGATTCAAATATTTATTACACATGATATGACAAATACATTTATTTTTGGTTTTACATTTTATTAGGACAAGAATCACTGGGTGCAGCAGCTATCACTGAACTCAATGATGCCTACAGGTGAGACAGGTGAGATTCTCTCTTTCACACACACACACACAAACACACACACACACGCATACGGGGACTGGATGTAAAAAAAAAAAAAAAGCACATGAGTGCTTAGTTATTCAACTATCATTGAAATAAAAGAAAATCACACACAAAAACACACACATATACACATGTACACCATGCACATATACACACACACAAAGTACACCATAGCACATCTCACTCACCCCACACACACACAAACACACAAAACAACCCCCAACACACAACACCCCACCACACACACACACACCACCCCACACACAAAACACAAACACAACAACACACACACCAACACAACACACACACAACACACACACACAAACACACTAAACCACACACACACTCACAAACACATACAACACACACAGAGCGATAAATGCTGTATCTTCTAACACCAACAGCCCCCTTCCTCCACCCCACCCCCCCCAGCTCCCCTTCCCAACAAGAAAAAAAAAACCACATAATATAACCAGCAACGCCATTTCCTCTGTGATGATCAATCCCAGCAGCACAGATACTGATCGTAGATACAGTGCTGCTGTCTTCAGGAGGTCTTCCAAGTGGCCTTGAACCCTGACCATGAATCTGGCCATGAACCTGGCCATGATCCCTGACCATGAACACCGACCATGAACACCGACCATTAATCTGGTCATGAACACTGACCATTAATATGGCCATGAACCCTGACCATTAACCCTGACCTTGGTCATGAACCCTGACCAATGAACCCTGACCAATGACCCCTGACCTTCAGTGCTGTGGTCTCTGGCCCGGCTGTTGACCTGCTGGAATCTGCTGCCAGCACAGAAACAGGGGCTCACCACCTAGGATGCCTTTCTTTGTCCGCTGCCTTGTATTATCTTCTTCTGTCATACACCAGCCCTGCTGTCCCCACATTGTTCCACTGCCTCCTCTTCTTCTTCTGATACACCAGCCCTGCTGTCCCCACATTGTTCCACTGCTTCCTCTTCTTCTTCTTCTGTTTACACCAGCCCTGCTGTCCCCACATTTTTTCCCACTGCTTCCTTTTCTTCTTCTTCTGATACACAGCCCTGCTGTCCCCACTTTGGGTTCCTGCTTCCTCTTCTTCTGTCATACACCAGCCCTGCTGTCCCCACATTGTTCCACTGCTTCCTCTTCTTCTTCTTCTGATACACCAGCCCTGCTGTCCCCACATTGTTCCACTGCTTCCTCTTCTTCTGTCATACACCAGCCCTGCTGTCCCCACATTGTTCCACTGCTTCCTCTTCTTCTTCTTCTGTCATACACCAGCCCTGCTGTCCCCACATTGTTCCACTGCCTCCTCTTCTTCTTCTGATACCCCAGCCCTGCTGTCCCCACATTGTTCACTGCTTCCTTTTTCTCTGTCATACACCACCCCTGCAGTCCCACATTTTTCCCACTGCCTCCTCCTCTTCTTCTGTACACCAGCCCTGCTGTCCCCACATTGTTCCACTGCTTCCTCTTCTTCTGTCATACACCAGCCCTGCTGTCCCCACATTGTTCCACTGCTTCCTCTTCTTCTTCTTCTGATACACCAGCCCTGCTGTCCCCACATTGTTCCACTGCTTCCTCTTCTTCTTCTTCTGATACACCAGCCCTGCTGTCCCCACATTGTTCCACTGCTTCCTCTTCTTCTGTCATACCCAGCCTGCTGTCCCCACATTGTTCCACTGTTTCCCTCTTCTTCTTCTTCTGATACACCACCCCTGCTGTCCCCACATTGTTCCACTGCTTCCTCTTCTTCTGTCATACACCACCCCTGCGTCCCACATTGTTCCACTGCTTCCTCTTCTTCTGTCATACACCAGCCCTGCTGTCCCCACATTGTTCCACTGCCTCCTCTTCTTCTTCTGTCATATACCAGCCCTGCAGTCCCCACATTGTTCCACTGCTTCCTCTTCTTCTTCTTCTGATACACCAGCCTGCTGTCCCCACATTGTTCCCTGCTCCTCTTCTTCTGATACACCAGCCCTGCAGTCCCCACATTGTTCCACTGCCTCCTCCTCCTCCTCTTCTTCTGATACACCAGCCTGCTGTCCCCACATTGTTCCACTGCCTCCTCTTCTTCTTCTGTCATATACCAGCCCTGCTGTCCCCACATTGTTCCACTGCCTCCTCCTCCTATTCTTCTTCTTCTGTCATACACCAGCCCTGCTGTCCCCACATTGTTCCACTGCCTCCTCTTCTTCTGATACACCAGCCCTGCTGTCCCCACGCCGCTCATGCCAGTGTCCCCACCACCACCTGTCATGGTGTCCTCATGGTGATGGTGGTCTGCTGGACGTTGTCCTGGCAGTGTTGGTCAGGGTGTGGCTGCAGCCTCCTGCAACTCCTGTCCACACAGCGGTCAGTTCTTCAGTTTAAGGGACAGGATTTATTGATATTCCTACACCTAATGGTACTGGGAATATTAATATAGGTTTTATATTTATAGATTTCATGTGTGTGTGTGTGTGTGTGCGTGCATGTATGTGTGTGTCAATATACACATACATACATACATAAATATATGTTTTGACAATTTCACTCATTTTTCTTTACAGATAACACTTCAACAAATGTTGCCTTTGGGCACTCTTGTTCTTGCAATATGGGTTCACACACAATACACTACCCAGACACACTACCCATACAGAGATAACACACTACAGACACACCCCATACCAAACACACTACCCATACACGATAACACCACTACACACACACTGCCCACACACAGACAACACACTACACACACACTGCCCACACACAGACAAAAACACTACACACACACTGCCCACACACAGACAAACACTACACACACACTGCCCACACACACAATAACACATACACACACACTGCCCACACACAGACAACACATACACACACATGCCCACACACAACACTACACACTACACACACTTCCCACACCCCACAGACAACACACTACACCCCACACTGCCCCCACACTAACACACTACACACACACTCCACACACACACACACTAACACACTACACACACACTCCCCACAACACACACTAACACACTAAAACACACATCCCCACACCACACACACAAACACACTACACACACACTCCCCCACACACACACTAACACACTACACACCACTCCCACACACACACACTAACACATACACACACACTCCCCACACACACACCACTAACACACTACACACACACTCCCCACACACACACACTAACACACTACCACCACACTCCCCACACCCCACACTAACACCTACACACACACTCCCCACACACACAACACTAAACACTACACACACATCCCCACACACACACACTAACACACTACACACACACTCCCACACCACACACTAACACACTACAAAACCCCAATGCCACACACTAACACACTACACACACACTCCCCACACACACACACACTAACCACTACACACCCCACTCCCCACACACACACACACACAAACACACTACACACACACTCCCCACACACACACACACTAACACACACACTAAAGACCTCAGCAGCGGCATCAAGACACTCACCTTGGCGACGAGGGTCTCCAGCAGTCTCAGGCCCTGTGCGGCCATCGCCCGACACTCCTCGTTCACCTCTCTCTCCACAGCCCCTGCCACCGCATCACGCTTTGTGTCAAACACGGCACGGACACACACTGTAGCCCAGTGGTTAACACCGTTCCACTTCAATCCTATAGGTCTGTGAAGTCGTGGGTTCGAATCTCCGCAGTGTCTGCAGCGAGGGGAATTTTACAATCTCCCAGACCATATGTACACATTGGATGACAAGTTTGCGTTGCGACTCTTTTCAAGTACCTCGCCATATAGGCAGCCGTACTCTGACTTCAGACAGGTTTTTTTCTTCTTTGAAGGAGGAAGCAGTTTGTTGTGCTAGAAGACTGTGCTGACTGAAGACAATCTCAACACTCCATTGCAAAGCATAAGAACAGGCTTTGGTGCTTGTGTATTTATTTATTTATGTATTTATTCTTTTATATCAAGGATAATGGAATAAGCACTCATGTGCTTTTTTACATCTAGTCCCCATGTGTATGCGGTTTTGCAAATTTTGTCATCTGTTCCCACCGGCACACAATGGCCTACTCTTACGAAAAGTGGAACAGGATTTAACGTGTGCGCAAAATGTTCTGCGTGCGTTCGCACACGGGGCCTCGGTTTATAGTCCCATCCGAAGGACTTTGACATTCAGTTCGATTCTTTGGTCAAACTGGGAAGCAAAGGGCGAGGCTGGGAATTGAACCCAAAACCTCAGCTTTCATCAACAACCGACAATGCCTTTGGCCTGGGCCACAGTAAAGAAGTTGAAAACCACCAAAAAAAACCACCAAAAATAACCCCCCAAATCTGAAGAGATTCATGATGAACTACTTTCTAAATGTCTCTTTGGAGATGTTAGGGTAGTCATAAGTTTTGAGATTTTCCTCAACTCTCTGCAAAATAAAATATGTCTGAGTTGACCTGACCTTAGTTGGGTTGACCTGACCTTCACTGACATGACCTGGTATTGGTTGACCTCACTATAGCTGACCTGGTTTTAGGTGACCTGGTTTTAGGTGACCTGACCATAGTTGACCTGACCTTAGTTGGCACAATCTTGATTGTCCTGACCTAATGTGACCTGACATTTGTCATGACCTGGTGTGACCTGACCTTAGTTGACCTGACCTTAGTTGTCACACTCTTGATTGTCCTAACCTGACATGACCTGACCTTAGTTTGACCTGACCTGACCTGACTTGCCAACAGTGCCCTACCTTCCAGCCAGGCCTTGGTCTCCATGAGGTCAACCTGCAGGTCAGTCAGGAGGTAGTGGGCAGGAACCACCAGCAGGATGATGGAGGTGGCCACGAGTACTGCCTGACGCACGTTGCTGCACAACACACCATACAGAAAATACTGAGCTGTACTGTATTGTTTTGTATTGTACTGTGTTGTGCTGTACTGCATTGTACTGTATAGTATTGCACACACACACATGCACACACACACACACGCACACACAGACACAAACACATACACAGACACAAACATACACACACAGACACACACACGTGCCCACGCACACACACACACAACCACACACACACACATACACACACATGCACACACCCAAACACACACACAGACACAAACACACACAAAACAGACACAAAATACACACACAGACACACACAAAATGCCCACGCACACCACACACACACGCACACACGCACACACACACACACACAAACACACGGGATAGCCTGGTGGTTAGAATGTTGCGCACTGCTCTCTCGAGCTGATGGATCAGGCTCAAACCACTACCAAGACGCCCGTGTAAGGGGATTTTTTCCTCTAGAGTTAACATCAGCGCTGACTCCACTTCCCCAAAAGTCCTTCAGATGAGACTATAAACCAAGGACCCATGTGCGAATCCAAGCAGAACATCTTGCGCAAAACCTGTTCTGCCTTTCAGGAGAGTAGGCCATTGTGTGGCGGTGGGAACGGACACACGGGGACTGGATGTAAAAAAGCACGTGAATGCTTATTCCATGATCTTCAAAAATAAAAGAATAACTATATGAAAAACAAAGAGAAAACTCTCTCTGTCTGTCTCTGTAGGGCAATGAAATAAATTGTTAAAGTCTCTGTCTGTCTGTGTCTGTCTGTCTGTGTCTGTCTGTCTGTGTCTGTCTGTCTGTGTCTGTCCTCTGTGTCTGTCTGCTGGCTGGCTGGCTTTTGTGTGTGTGTCTGTCTGGTGTGGTGTGTGTGTGTGTGTGTGTGTCTTTTCTGTGTCTGTCAGTCTGTCTGTCTTCTGTGTGTGTCGTCTGTCTGTGTGTGTCTGTCTGTGTGTCTGTGTTGTCTGTCTGTGTCTGTCTGTCAGTCTGTGTCTGTCTGTGTGGTGTGTGTGTCTGTCTGTGTTGTCAGTCTGTCCGAGTCTGTCTGTCTGTCTTTTCAGTGTCTGTCTGTCTGTCAGTGTCTGTCTGTGTGTCTGTGTCTGTCTGTCTGTCTCTGTCTGTCTCTGTCTGTCTGTGTGTGTGTGTGTGTGTGTGTGTGTGTGTGTGTGTGTGGGGTGTGTGTTTTGTCTGTCTGTCTGCCTGCCTGTCTGTCTGTCTCTCTGTCTGTCTGCAGAACGCTATCACTCCCCACTGCATGGTCAGACAGCTCACTTACACGTCCTGATGAATTCTGAGACTCCAGGTGAACTCCAGCAGTGTTTTCCCCATCTGCCTGGCTGCCTGCACACACACACACACACACACACACACACACACTTTACAAAGATGCATGCAAATGGGGATGGATGTAAAATATAAAAAAAGCACAATAAGTGTTTATTTCATTATCGTCAAAAAGAAAAATAAATATAAATGAAATAAACAACGCACACAACACATAAACACACACACAAAGCACACACACGCACACGCACACATAACATACACTGCTCAAGAAAACAATACCAAAATTGTCTTTTTAAAATAAAAGGTAAAATGAGAGGCACAACCCCCCCCCCCCCCCCCCCCCCCCCCACCCCCCCTTCTCTGACAACAAAGAAATAACTAACTTTCAATGAAATCAAAATTTCTGTTGATGCTGGTCTAATATGACACATGTTTCCTTTGAGTTCCAAATTCTTTATTATAAACTTGTATACATTTTCTGTCTTTTCAGGGGAAAGTTTAACAAAGTGAATGACTCTAGTACAAAATAAAAAAACACACACAAACCCAACATGACTGTTACACATGAATAAAACAACAAAATAAATAAAATAAAAATAAAATAAAATAAAAACATGACTTAAACCAGTCAATAATGGCCTAAGTGTACGCTGTACAACATGGTGTAAGGGAGACTACTTCACTATAGCTTCCATGTCGTCAGAGTAGCATTAAGCTCCCTTTAACAATGAGTAATCAGTTGTGCAAACTGACAATTACATACACACACAAAAACAAAAAAAAATCTCTGCTCATCTGTCTAGGTTCTTCAGTCTAGATTCTGTGCTCAACCACAACTGTAAAACCAGCCTATCAAGAGAGAATTATGATATGACAATGTGCCTTAATGCTTTGACTTGTATCAGTAAGGCTGATAAATTACTCCTGATACAAACATTCAATGCTTTCTATTTGTTTTTTGTAATGAAAATATGTTCATATTATGAATATATTATATCCAAATTTGTTATAAGAAAAATACCGGAGTGTGAAAAGTTAAACAGAGAAAAGGTGTATCCATGTGTGTGTGTGCATGTGTGTGTTTTAGTTCTTATTTATTTTATTTACTTATTCTTTTACTTCGAGGATAATGGAATAAGCACTCATGTGCTTTTTTTCACCCAGTCCCCGTGTATATGCAGCTTTGTAAATTTTGTCATCCGTTCCCCCATATATTATGTGTGTGTGTGTGATGTGTTGTGTGTGTGTGTGGTGTGTTGTGTGTGTTTGTGTGTGTGTGTGTGTGTGTGTGTGTGTGTGTGTGTGTGTGTGTTGTGTTGTGTGTGTTTCGTGCATATGTGTGTGTGTGTAGTCTCACTCTGCCTCTCTCCCCATTTTCTCTCCCCATTCTCTCTTCTTCTCTGTCTGTCTGTCTCTGTCTCTGTCTGTCCGTCTGTCTGTCTGTCTGTCTGTCTGTCTGTCTGTCTGTCTGTCTGTCTGTCTGTCTGTCTCTCCACATCGCACACTCACGGTGGTGTTGACGGCGGCATGCAGAATAACCGCCAGAGAGTACAGCAGTCTGTTCAGCACCAGACTGTCCTCCCCCAGCAAGTCAAAGAAGCCCTCCCTCCTGAAACACCAGCCAGCAGCCACCCCTTCACAACACGGCACAGAGAGAGACAGAGAGAGAGAGAGAGAGAGACAGAGAGAGAGAGAGAAAGAGACAGACAGAGCAGTAAAGAGAGACAGAGACAAAGAAGAGCAGAGAACAGACGATAGACAGACAGAGAGAGAGACAGATACGAGACAAGAAGAGAGACAGAGAAAGAGAGCAGAGACAGACACAGACAGACAGAGATAGAGAGACAGAGAAAGACAGACAGACAAGAGAGAGAGACAGAAGAGAGACAGAGAGAGATAAAGAGAGACAGAGAAAGACAGACAGACGAGACAGACAAGAGAGAGAACAGATAAAGAGAGACAGAGAAGACAGAGACAGACAGACAGACAGACAGACAAAGAGAGACAAATAAAGAGACAGAGAAAACGACAGACAGAGAGACAGAGAAACTAAAAGAGACAAATATAGACAGATAGAGAGAACGAGACAGATAGACAGACAGACAGACAGAAGGACAGACAGACAGGACAGACAGACAGACAGAGAACTGAACTCTGAAAGCTGAACTGATTCATTCATAAAGATGGCATTGGCTGTAACGTGAAGAGGTTGTTGAACAATTACATTTAAAATGATCAATACTAAGAAAAAACGGTAAAGTACACCTGTGAAAGATGGATGCTATAGCCGAGTGGTTAAGACTGTTCAACTTCAACCCATGGTTCTATGAAGTTATGGGTTCAAATCTTGGTGATGTCTGGTGAGTTAAGGGTAGGGGTTTTTTAACGATCGCCCAGGTCAACTTCAAGTGCAGACTTGCCAGTGCCTTAATTCCCTTCATGCATACACACACGCAGAGGATCAAATATGCAATTTGTAAACAGTCCATTATCAGCAAAGCACCGAAATGCTCTCTTTTCCCTCATTAAGTAAGGACTGACATGGTATCCTGGTGTTGTTGTGCAAATTAAAGATCGATACATTACACTGGCAATTTGCAAATTAAAAATCGATACATTACGCTGACGTTATGCAAATTAAAAATCGATACATTACGCTGGTGTCATGCAGATTAAAGACTGCATTGCTACACTGCTGTTGTTATGCAACCAACGACGACTTACAAAAGCTACCTTGACACCACACTTTCCACGACACACACACCATATGTTCACCTGTCACAGAAGGTGAGGAGGGGGTAGAAGAACTCTCCGGCCACTGCCCCAAACCTGTTGGCTGCAGCCACAGGCTCCGGCCCGCTGCGTCCCTTCCCAAACCGCCGCGTCTTGCTCTCGATGCGTCTCTGCACCACATCCCGCCACCTCTCTGGCTCTGCGTTATGCGGCAGCCTTTCCTCTTTTTCAGGTGCAGGTCTGACACACATCAATATTGCTGAGATTTGAACGCCTGTGTGTTTACCTCGTCTGTGAACAATGTTCAGACATCTAATGCCAATTCTTGAATCGATACTTTGTCCTCACTTGAAGAGCCTGTGATTTTACGGCCAAAGGAAGAAATGTTCAACGACTTACTCAAAACTCTTTCTATGAATTTGAAATATTTTGAATGGCAACACAAAAGTGAACATAAAACAAAACAAATATACAAACAAGCAAAGAAACTAGCAAACACAATTAAAAAATATTTTTAAAAGAAAAAGAAAAAGCAATCAGCAACAAAGAAACAAAGACGAACCCCCCCCACCCCCCAAACCCCACCCCCAGCCCTGCCATTACCAAAAAACCACCAAAAAGAGAAAAAAACAAAGAGGAATATTCCTTTGACAGGAGAAAGCATCTTTTCATGTTGTTTTTGTCTGTCTCTCTGAAGCCTGGGCAGATTGTTAACCGACCTTTTGCCTGCAGCGTGTGCAGGGGCTTTGTCAGGCATAGACAGCTTCTGAGCAGCAGCCGTCAGAACCTGTAACACAACAACCAACAAACCCACAGTTTACAGTGAAAACCCACAGTTTACAGTGAAAACCCACAGTTTACAGTGAAAACCCACAGTTTACAGTAAAACACACACACAAAAAACCAACTGGTTTACAGTGCAGTTCATGTTGGAGCGAAACAAACAAACAAAAAATTAGTTAATCAAAAAATAACAACAAACGTTCTCCTGTGGGGATGCTGGGGGCCTGTCAATTTAAATAGCATCCCCACCTTCTGGAAATTCCTTTCTAAAAATTCCCTCTTTTCTATCCCTCTCTTTCTTTCTGCCTCGTTCCTTTTCTTCCTGTCGCCTCCTTCTTGTCTATTTTCTGCCTTCTTGGTCCAATCTCCTTCTTTTTTTCCAGAAAGACTTAAAAGAAAACAATGCTCCCCCACGCCAAATTCCATTGGATTCAAACACTATTACCTCACAAACAGAGACATTCCTGTGGGTTACAAGCCACGCATTAAAAAGTAAATAGGAAAAAACATTCATCACAGAAAAACACCACTACACAATACTGAAACATCACCACACACACACTACAGGCTGTGCCAAGACCTACACCAGCACTCTATCTTAGCTAGTCTTCTCCAATGCTTTTCTACAGTTTTTCATGGTAACCAGACACACACAATACGATTCTGCTTCTGTCTGAAATAACGGGAAGACAATCCCTCGCTATTAAAGAATCTGCTGTTTACAAGTTGGTTTGCCTTGGCCGCCATCAATAACCATCACAAGTACACTACTATGATCAACACCTCTCTATAAATGCTGTGATCACACCAAACACACTACCCCTCCTTCTCCAGTAAATACATGTCTTTTTTCATGTTCAAATGAAAATACTTGATACTGATGTGCACACAGGACACATATGACACAGTTCAAATGAAAAAAGTTGATACTGACAAACACACAGGACACATATGACAGTTCAAATGAAAATAGTTGATACTGATGTACACACAGGACACATATGACACAGTTCAAATGAAAATACTTGATACTGATGTACACACAGGACACACATGACACAGTTCAAATGAAAATAGTTGATACTGACAAACACACAAGACACATATGACACAGTTCAAATGAAATAGTCGATATTGATGTATATAAAGGACAGGACACTTGTCAGTATCACACAGGACAGGACAGCTAGGACAACACGTAACTGCAGCAGACCTCCAAGATGTCCAGGCGTTGTCTGATGGTGTAGTTCCTCTCATAGAACTGACTGGTCAGGTATGATGCCACCTGGTGATACACAAAAAAAAAACCATACTTTATTTTCTCAACTGTTCTTTGTTCTTGGCTAGAGCTCTGAGGTTCACCAATGCTGAGATGTTGCCCCTGCAACCGTTTCTGCCCCTCATGCAGGCAGCCACATTCTGACAACGAGGATGTTTCCTCAAAATGATTCAGCTGACAAACAGCAACACGAATAAGTCATTCTGGATGCATCATCGTGTTTTCATTTGTATGACACAAAATTAAAATGGAATGCACATGATATAATGAAGTCAAAAATACAACAACAACAAAATTGTATCAAGTAAAATAGATAGATATAATCAAGTACACAAAATAAAAAGAAGCGGGGAAAAAAAGAATAGATAAAAGCAAATCAGACAATTCATAAAAACTTAAACAAGTATTTACTTCATGTACATAAGACAAGAAAAAAAACAAGCCTGGCATATGCATATTTTGCACGTACACACACACACATCTCTGGGTGACATTTCTTCTTAGTCCCCTTCCTCTCCCCACCCCCCTTCCCGACCCCAAAACCGGTCAGCCCCTCCTCACCTGTCTAGGACACTGCACGGCCAGTGCGGTCAGTGCCTGCAGCCGCAGAGAGGTGAAGTTGTGGATGCCACAGCTCTCCGTGGTGTGCAGCAAGACTGTGGCAAACTCCGCAGCAATCTGGGGAAGAGGAAAACAACTAGGAATAACAGAAACACGTTCGTTCTCAAAATGTTGGCAAACTGCAGCAATCTGAGGAAGACAATCATAACTAGGAATACATGTTGTTGTTCCTACCTCAGCTACAGCTCAAAGTTCACCAGTGGTGATATTTTGCATATACGACCATGTTTTTCCTCCCACCATGTAGGTAGCGGCATTCCAGCTTCGGGGATGGCGTCTATACCCGACACCTGGTGCTGCATTTTTACATGTTTTCATCCATTCCTACCGGCACAAAATGGTCTACTCTCCTGAAAGGTGGAACAGGTTTTTAATGTATGTGCAAGATTTTCCACAGATCACAGCTGTCAGTTTCCCCCACTTTCAGCTGCTCTCAGCTGCTATTCATTCCATCCCAGCCCAGCCCAGCTGGTGCTGATTAATTACAGCAGGAACTGACCACACTTGGACTAGGTAACTGGAAGGAGCATGCTTAATTTAGCACACTTGACTGAGTGATATTGGATTTACGCGCTGTGACACAGGGCCTCGGTTTATAGTCTCATCCAAAGGACTCTGACATTCAGTTTGATTTTCTCGTCAAACTGGGAAGAAACGGAAAGGCTGGGGATCAAACCATGAACCTCACGGTTTATTTTTTAGGCAAGTGAACAGTTTGATGGTCCTGCCACCTTCCTTCTTACAACTATGAATAAAATAATTTTAAAAGCTCATTCTCATAGTGTACTGCTAAGTGTCTTTTTTAATAAAATCAGATTTTTATCTCGATATACTAAACAACTCTTGGTGTCAGATGGATTTGCATGATTCCATCTATTCTTGGTTTCGTTTTTGTTTGTTTGTGCATTTCTGTTTGGTTTTGTTGTGTATGCATAACAGATATGGTATTTGTGCATTTGTGTGTGTGCATGCCTATGTGCATGCGTGCGTGCATGTGTATATGTGAATGCATGAGATTGGTAAAAATTATTTGAGGGGGGGGTGGGGGGGGGGGGGGGGGGGGGGGAATAACTGATGTAAAAAATAAGTTGACTAAAATCAAAAGTTAAGGGAGTATCACATTTATGGGGAAAAAACCCCAGCCCTTACACACAAATGCTTCCATAGTATCACTCCCAACCTCCCTCCATTATGTATCCAATGAAACAAACAAAAAACAAAGCAAAAAAAACACCCCAAAACCCCAGCAACAACAAACGAGCAAAAGAAAACTCCCCCACTGGAACATTCACTGACCTCAGAGAGCCCATCTGGGTGACTGGAGATGAGGGCTTCAGCAGCCAGGAGACTGGCCTCAAGTCTCTCCACTTCTTGCACATTCAGCAAACCTTCAACACCAGCACCTCACCACGTTACAACAAAAAGGACAAAACACGGCACAGTTTCTGCCTTTGTGTTGTTGTTTTGTTCCTTCCTAAACTAGAGCTCCAAGGTTCACCTACGGCATGATTTTGCGTACGCAACCATTTTCACCCACCGTCAAGGTAACCACATTCCGACTGTGGGGATGTATGTTTAGTATATTTGTGTTTCTGTAACCCACCAAACACTGACGTGAATGACGGGATCTTTAACGTGCATATTTGATCTTCTGCGTGTGTATACACACAAAGGGAACTAAGGCACCGGAAGGTCACCATTTGAAGTTGACCTGGTAGGACGGCGAGGGAACAGCTGGATGGGGACGTCACAGAAGATGAGGCAGTACCAAAAAAAAAAACAAAAAGTTGACCTGGTAGGTCGTAAAATTCCCAACCCATAATTCCCCAGACACCACCGAGATTCCAGCCCACGACTTCGTGGATCCATGGGATTGAAGTTGAACGGTCTTAACCACTCGGCTGTAGCATCCGTTGGGTGGTAGCTCCGACTTCTCCCGACATACACTTGCTTCATCCTCACTGTGCCATGTGGAAGCTCCACAGCCTTCACTTACAGCCCTGATCAGGCTTCACAGCTGAGAGGGAGCTGCTGATCTACCTCTCTGTCTGTCTGTCTGTCTGTCTCTGCTCTGTTAGGAGTGCATGACAAAACACTGAACCACTGGAGCACTGCTCAGACTTCTGGCTTCACACCTTTGAAAAGCCCTTAACATGTAATTCATTTGATTTGTTTACTTTACAAGATTCAGCGCTGTATAAATTCCATACATTATTATTATTTTTTTTTTTTTCTTGGGGTGGGGGAGTGGGGGGAAGGGAGGGAGGTAAGGTTTAACAAACTGACCTTCCATGCAGTCCCGAATGTACTTGGGGGCTTTGACCTTTGACTCCTTTTTGTCACATGACATGTCGTAAGGCACCAGGTCATCATCACTGCAACACAGACATCCCTCTTTGAAGATCTTCACTGCTTTAACGGTGCATTATGTACCACATAAAAATGCCTGGCAATAGCTACCTTCATGAGAATGCAAGCTATGTGAGATGAGTGTCTGATTTTTATCAGGAATAACACTTAGGATTCTAAAATCCTCAACTGCTATGAAACTCCATCCTGCTTATGAATGTGACACTGAACAAGAAATGTAACAAAAACAAAATTCAAAATTTCTGTTGGCACCTTCATCAAAAGATATTAAGTCTATGATGGTCAAAAACTGTCAACAAAAGCAACCTATTGAAAACAACAAAAGAACAACAAAGAAAGAACACAGACTGATTTAAAAAAAATCAGTTTTCTTTGCAAGGCAAAAACTTTTAAAAAATATTGACCTAAATGGCAATCTAGTCTAAACAACTTAACTCTAAAGAACTTATAAGAGCAAACAAGTAAAAACACAACAGCCAAGTGTTTGGCAGAACAAACTTTCAGTTTATTTAAAACCTTCTTCAGGCTAGATGATTGGACAACCCTAAAGAACTTGTCAAAAGATTTTTTTTTTAATTTAAAGAAAGAAAAAGGAAAGAAAAGGAAAGAGTTGACCAGTGCTATCTACCCAGGTATCAGGAACACACTGACCTGTCCAGTTCTTCCATGGTGTCTGCAGACGGCTGGGACACCGGGTCTTCTGCTTGGAGGTCAGGCAACTGAAGGTTCTCCATGGCTCTGTGTGGGAGGGGAAATAACCATCACGTTTGGAAAACATTCATACACCACATTATCTTTCCTCTCACAGAAAAGACAGCAACAATGTCATGCTTCTTAACATTACTGTCCACCCCAAACTCAGTACTGGATGAGTAAACATTAACATGCATTTAGTGCACATGCACACACACATATATATACATATTTGCATGCACGCACACACACAAACACACACACAACACACACACACTCTCTCTCTCTCTCTCTCTTTCTCTCGGAGTTGTGTGAGAGATCAACCCTTGAACAACTGTAAAAGAGTGAGTAAATGAATGAACAAGCAAGTGAGTGAGCATGCATGTGTGCGTGTGTGTGCGTGTGTGTATGTGCATGCCTGCTTGCATGCATGCGTGTGTGTGTGTGTGTGCACACACGAAAAGTTTGACCCAGTGTACTGACTTGCGTGAGGAGCCAGCGGGGTCAGGGTGGGGTGTGCCACTTCTCCAGTTCCGCTGTCTCTGCGTTGAGGAACCTGACAGAGCAGACGACCGAAGTCAGCGTCAACAGTCACCACCCCAAGTCACATACAGCTGTCTTCATGGTGGTCACATGGTACCTGACAGGCAAACTCTCACCGGGTAAACCTCAAAGCTAAGTGAGACCAACACACATGTCAAGACTTCACAAATACTGTCTTCAACATGGTCAACATGGTCACCTGTACAGGCAAAACTCTCACCACTGGTGAACCTCAAAGCTCAAGCTGAGGAACCAACAACACACATTGTCAACACTTCACAAATACTGTCTTCATACTTACTCATAACCCACAAGCAAGACTCTCCAAGCAATAGGCATTGTCAGGGCTGCCACTACTAAAACTGTCCACCCCCTACCCCTTTTTTTTCCATCTTTTCATTCAGAGACAAAAATTTTGGAGTTCTGTTCGTGTAGGGAAGCAGACAGCACTACATGTGAAGATACCATTCTCTTTCTGTTGTAAAAAGAGCAGGACAATTTTGGAGAGGCTAATTATTCCTGAAGTTGGAGTATTGCTACCTAAAGGGGGAAGGGGGGGGGGTGGGGGGGGAACGATCGCATGCACACAAAAAGTCACACCATTGGTCAACCTTGGAGCTCTAGCCAAGCAACGAATACAGAAAGGCTGAATGACTAACCAGACTTGCTGATGTAACAAAGTCAATGTTACTGTAGACAATGAGACATTTCAGAGAACAAGATCAGCACAACACCATAAAACAGAAACAAATACACCATGCTTTCTTTAAAAGATTCCAAAATTTAGAATTTTCCACTACATATAACAATCAAAAGGAGGCTGTCAATAAAATAGCAATTCCCACATCATTGACCTAGTGTCAGTGAATGCCTCTTCTTTTTTACCGCCCACTGTTCCTTTCTCCTGTCACCTCCTTTCTTGTCATTATGTTGCCATTGGTCCATTCTCCCACCTGCTTTCCCCGGAAGACTTGAGATAATACAAGCCCAAGTGCGAAAGTTGGAATGCACTCTGACTTACATGCGCATTGAACGCAGTCAACTCATTTTCACTCATATGAGAGACAACAAAATTTGCTGTCTGAGCGTTCAAGGAAGAAGAAGAAGAAAATAAACTGGTAAACACGTTCACACCAGCAAAGCATACATTTGCACACACACCAAAGACAACAGTCTGCAGACTATAAGAACAACAACAACAACAGCGCACACCTCAAACTCCAGCTGCTGTTCAGCCAGGTTCAGTGTCCTGGTCAGCACTTTGGCCACCAACATGCCCCGGGATCGTATGGACACGTCCGATGACCCCAAATGACCTTGAACCCCTGGCAGCAGTAACTGTACCAGCTCTGAAAAAGTGCAAAGCGGACTTCAGCAAGCATGTAAAAGTCTGTAACTGTGGGCATAAGCATGTGACATGCATACTATGTTGTGCTTGTGCACACACACAAACGCGTGCGCACACACACACATGCACACACACACACACACACGCACCATTGGTAAACCATGCACGCACGCACACACATGGATGAGACTGTAAACAGAGGCCCCGTGTGCAAATGCACGCAGAACATCTTATGCACACGTTAAATCCTGTTCCGCTTTTCGTAAGAGTAGGCCATTGTGTGCCGATGGGAACAGATGACAGAATTTACGTACAGATTTTACTGGTCATCTTTCCCTACCACACTTCACCTCCCCCCCCCCCCCTCCACACCCCCCACCCCCAAAAAATGTCTCTCTGTTTTCCTA
Organism: Rapana venosa; assembly: GCA_028751875.1. Classification (NCBI taxonomy): domain Eukaryota; kingdom Metazoa; phylum Mollusca; class Gastropoda; order Neogastropoda; family Muricidae; genus Rapana; species Rapana venosa. The sequence continues at coordinate 96,124,176 of CM054135.1, read as the reverse complement.
TTCACTGACTCACTCACTCACTGACCTCTTTTCCATTCCTCAGCCTCCTGCTGTCCCAGGTGACTGACGCAGACCATGAGGGCACGGCACAGAAACAGATGCTGCTCTGACGGCACGTGCCGCAAGTTGCTGGCATCCCCCCACACACGCAGCAAGTTGGCAAACACCTGAACACACAGGTTTTGGGGGGGGGTCACGCTGACACACTCTTAGCAACAGCAATGATGCTTTGAGACAGTCATGAGTATGGCATGTTCATCATGCTAGTATCTGCACTGGCTGTCTGTCTGATTTTATATATATATAGATATAGATATAGGTATAGGTATAGATATAGATAGATAGATAGATAGATAGATAGATAGATAGATAGATAGATAGATAGATAGATAGATAGATAGATAGATAGATAGATAGATAGATAGATATGCATGAAAATTGCTTGCTTTCAGATTCTTAGGAATGTTTATATCATCTATTTATTATAAGCTGGTATTTTCATATATAAACACATGTGCATGCACAAATATGTACACTTACACATACTGTCTAAAATCACTTTTTAAGTGGATAGATGTTAAAACGAACACACACAAACTCTTATTCAGAGTTAAAAGAAAATCCAGCCGCAGTATAATAACACAAGGAAACCAAGAAAGCAAACTACAGAAAATAAAACAGACAAATAGAATGGAACCCCCAACAACACACCAACAAACAAACAAACAAACAATCCTGTACCTCCTTGTAGAGATGCCTTCTAGTAGAAGAAGAGGCCAGATACCCAATAATGTTCTGCAGCAGCAGATTCTGAAACAATCCAAGTCAAAGTCAAGTCAAGTCAAAAATACTTTAATCATCCCTCACAGGCACATAATTGATACTAGGAATCATAATCTTGAAGTCTGAAACAAGTCACAACAGCACATTCTGAAACATGTCACAACAGAAGATTCTGAAACATGTCACAACAGCACATTGTGAAAAATGTCACAACAGCACATTCTGAAACATGTCACAACAGCACATTATGAAAACATGTCACAACAGCACATTCTGGAACATGTCACAACAGCACATTATGAAACATGTCACAACAGCACATTCTGAAACATGTCACAACAGCACATTCTGAAACATGTCACAACAGCACATTCTGAAACAAGTCACAACAGCACATTCTGAAACATGTCACAACAGCACATTCTGAAACATGTCACAACAGCACATTGTGAAACATGTCACAACAGCACATTCTGAAACATGTCACAACATATGCCAATCACAATAGCACATTCTGAAACATGTCATAACAGCACATTCTGAAACATGTCACAACAGTGGATTCTGAAACAAGTCACAATGTGTGTCAATCACAACAGGAAAGGAGTGGGTAGGAAGCCTCTTGTCTTCTAAATACCATTTATGGCTCTGATTTCTTTGTCTGTGCTATGGAACCTTCTGCCAGTAGTCAAGTCAAGTCAAGTCAAAATGATCTTTATTGAGGGTAAAAGATTAAGCTTACACAGCAAATATGTGTGAGTGTGTGTGCATGTGTGCACACACTCATGTATACTAAACTGGCTAGCATACGCATGCTGATATATATAAATCTGCAAAAGAAACTACACTTTCGGGTACAAGCCAACATGACATAGGTGAATAAATATGATACACATAACACAAGTAACCTTGCATATATTCAAATACTGACGTGACACAAATACGCTTGCTTGTGTGCACTTTTTTCTCCTTGTATAACAAACTATTGCCATTTACTGTCTCTGTTTCTCCATCCCTTCCTTTCAACTTGATGTTTCATACCCATCCCCATATACAATCTTCTTTGAACATTCAGACAGCAACAATTGTTTGTCATGTGAGCGAAAAAGCACTGCGCTGCCGTTAAGCGCCTGACAAGTCAGACCCAGCACATCCAACTTCGGTGCAAGAGAGTCTTATCTTTGACGTCTTTCTGGAAAAAGGCAGGAGAATGGACGAAGAAGGCAGAAAAAAGACAAGAAGGAGGAGACAGGAAGAAAAAGAACAAGGCAGGCAGAAACAAAGAGAGGAATAGAAAGAGGGAAATCCTAGCACTGAATCTCCAGATGGTAGCGATGCCATTTATACTGACAGGCCCCCGGCATCCCAACAGGGAGGGGGATGGGGGTAGGGGGGGGAGGAGGGGGGAATTCCCATCTGACCTGAGAGAAGAAGCGGTGGAAGAGCAGTCTGGTGCACAGGAGGAAGCGCACTCTCTCATAACTCAGCACACAGTCTCCCAGCAGCTTCTCCACCCACTTGTACCTGGACATAAATCTGAACAATCAAACGATGATACCTTCACATCAACAGTATCAATGAAGAAGATTCTGAGCAGAAAACGAGCTGGAAGCTCATCATTTACAAGCACTAAGAAAGAAGGCAGCAGCAGGGTTGTTCAGACATTCAGCTGCTTAACAAAGTAAACCGTGAGGTTCTGGGTTCAATTCCCTGCCTCACCACTCTTCCCAATTTGACAGAAAAATTGAACTGAATGTCAAAGTCTTTCAGAGGAGATTCTAAACCAGTCAGACTCATCTGCTTAAGGACTTGTACATGTCAAAAGAACCTTAACCTCTTAACTGCCCAGTGCAAGTGCACCCTATATGCCGGGGAATAAAATTCTTATGTACCACTGCTAAGTTCATATCCCTCTTACTCAGAAACTACTACATGAATATTCCTGATAGTCTACCCAATGACAGTATATATATCGTAGATTACTTCGAGGCAAGCTCAAATTAGTTAGCATGATATTTCACTGCGAAAATATATTTAAAATGTAAAAAATCGACCATAAATACGATTTCTTCATCACCACTGTCATTCTGAGTACCCTCCATCACAATAATGTCAAACATATGTCTAGGCCAAATCCCATTCATTGTTTTTTAAATACACGATCTCCTGAATCATACGCGATCGTTTTCATCACTGTTAGGTAAATCTAGAGCTGTGTGAAGTTATTTATGCCTTCAACAAGAAGTGTCAGCAATTTTGAACAAGAACTTCCCAAGCAGTCATGCGTAAAAACACAAAATACGAGTGAAAAAACGATCGTTTTTGCCACGGTTTTTGCAGCTCGATGTTGCCAAACAACAGGAGAGTGACCTCCATTAATTTTGGAGTTGTTTCCCTTTAACTGTAGTCAAGGAAGCTGGCTTGTTTACTTCGGTTCGACACCCCGGAAATTTTCCGGGTTGTTGGCGTATAGGGTGCACGTTTAGCCCCGGAGAATTTCCGGGGTAAGGCAGTCTAGTGATTAATGGTAGGAAAAAAATGGCCACATATGCAATAATCTCACCAATGGTGAACCTTGGATATCTAACCAAGGAACAAAAGCAGAACAGAAAATCTAGAGCAAAAAAGACACAGCAAACAAAACATTTTTAAGGGCAAAAAAATGAAGGTTCTGAGTCTAGGTTTATTTTTCAATTATAGTTATTGCAAAGACCTTTTGTCATATTGACATGGCAGGACATCAATGTACAGCATTATGACATACACTAAGAAAGCGTTTCTTTTCGGACGTCAGCTGACATAGACTAGCTCATAGCCTAGGTACTGAAAGGGTTAAACACTTATATCACTGACTGCACTGAAAGGGTTACCACAATGAAAGAGTTAAACAGTTACATTATCAATTGCACTAAAAGAGCTAAACACATACATTATCGATTGATATCAACAAACCTAAACTTCTCTGAACAACAGTTTACTTCAACCACAACTAGGATGAGAAAGTAGCATCAAAGACTATGAAATATACAAGTATACATACAAAAAGATGAAGCCTATCTCACCCCTAGACTGATCAGCAAAGCCGTGGGGAGGCATGACTCACCAGGGCACTTTGGTGAGCAGCGGCACAAAGACATTCTCCATGCACATGGCAGGAACCTGTGTAAACAGCTCCTGACTGACTCGGCACCACACAGCATCAGTGGTCACCGACGAACACAACACAGGCACCAGCACATCTAACAGCTGATCTGTTGACACACACAGTCCTCCACAATACATTGCTACATTCTGCTTTGTGGGGCTCCTCAACTAGACCTACTCTTCCAGATGGTGGAACAGGTTTTAAAGTGTGTACAAGATGTTATGCATGCGTATGCACAGAGGACCTTGGTTTTTAGTCTCCTTCAAAAGACTTTAGCAAAAGTGGAGTTGATACTGATGTTAACTTGAGGGGAAAAGTCCCCTTAAAGGGTGGTGGCTCAAACCCCTGCTATTAGATGACAAGCGTAACACTCTAACCACTTGGCTATCCCGTGCCATGTTGACATTATCACTGCCTGTCCTCAGTCGAAGTATGACAGTCGTGTTGTCCCCTTCTCTGCACATCTCCAGGAAGCCAGATGATCTCTTCCCTGGTTGTCTTGCAGCAAGCACACCACCCAGGGACATTTCCAGTGCTGTTGGCAGAACTTCAACAACAGGCACGGTGCTGAATGAATTGATCATTTTAACCACAAACTGATGAAACAAAAAACCCTCTCCTGTCTATAACCAAGGGAGATCACCTGACAAACCCCCACAAAAACAAACAAGAACCCCCAAACAGCTATAATCTGAGGCCGACCTGCAAAGCCACTGAAGCACAGTTTTCCCAGCAGGCCGGAGAGAAACTCCAAGGAGCACGGTTTGGACTGAGTGAAGAGGTCGTGGGCTCGGTGAAGACACTGCAGGACACAGCTGGCCATGTGAGGGATGTAGTGCTGGGGTAGAAACACATCACTGCAACAACGGATGACAACATTGACAAAACCACATACACACAGAGACTGGATGTGAAAAAAACCCACACAAGTGCTGATTTCACTGTCCTTCAAATAAAGGAATTTACATTAAAAGAATAAAGTTCAAAAATATTAAAATGAAATAAAACAACATCAAGCAAAGAAAAGGTGGCTTAGTTTTATTCTGACTATGGTACTGAGGCCATGTCATAGAAAATATGATAAAAAAAGATAAGAAAAAAACCCATAATATATAGTACTGGCAGTAATATCAGTGCAGGTGCATGTGTGTGTGTGTGTGGTGCATACACACACGCGTGTGCATGCATGCGTGTGTGCATGCATGCGTGCATATGTGCATGTGTTGTGCTTGGAAATATCAATGTGTATGTACTCAGTTTCCTTTTTTCTCCTCATTTACTCATACAATCATGAATACATGTGAAAATGTGTCAGTCATAGAATTTTGGATCTGGTGTACATTCTCTTAATTATGATGCAAACAAAGGAAATGCATACTTTGAATTTGATCTAAAACAAAATATTTTTTATTTTAAAAAGGTCCTGCTCAAAGCAGTTTCTGCACTTGTGGATATGAAAATTTGTGGCAGAAAATGGAGTTGGGCCTGCACAACCTCTATCTATTATAAAATTCTGTACAGACTCTGCAGACAAATTGACATTGAACTGAAGTCTGTACTTGACACTTCATTGTCCTATCCTCAACACATTCTGGCAGTCACTGAGTCAACTGGACAGTCCTAAATTTCCACTGATATATAGAAGAAGCAATTTGGAGCATAAAAAAGATAACATTCTGCGCTAGGAAAAACATTAACCTTTTAATCCACAATTAACTTACGACAGTTAACCAACAAAGGAAACTTAGACAACTCAAAAAAGTGAAAAACAGTGCCACATCTGTGTATGACATGTGCAATAAAAAGAACACACAAATGATTCAAAAGACATTCTGTGATCTTAAATCACTTACCTGGTTTCCCTGCCCAGCGGTTTGCCATACGGGAAGGCAGGAAAGCAAAGACCATGTACAGTTCTGCCCAGATGCCTGAGCTACTGGACCGGGCCACGGAAAGTTGCTGGCCACTGGTCATGTTGTCTGCCTGGCACTGCTCCCAGATGACAGCTGTCAGTCTGCCTTTGGTGATAAACAGCTCCAGCAGGGTGGTTATCTTCTGCAGCTTGAACCCTTCTCTGATCAAACCAAAAGGTACTGTCACTGTGTGTCAGCTTCACTTTCAAAAACAAAATGTAAACTACACACACATACACAAACACTCACAAACACACACACGCACGCACACACACACACACACACACACACTTACTCATGTTTCTACCCCATGGGATAGTGCTAGTGAAGCAAATCTAAAGCAAATTTAACCACCTGCATGAAAGAGCTGTCAAACTAATCCAACTGAATCCTATGATAGAGAACTTTCAAAAGATGCTTTACAAATTGTACCTGAATTCAAACACAAGTTTTCAGTTTCAGTAGGACATAACAGTTTAATACAAATTGAAACTGAAATCAGTGAAATGGCGTACAGACTGAAATGGCCTTTTTAAAATTTTCTTAAGGGGGGTCAAAAGTTTGTGAGAATAACCACAGTAGTGATTAGGCAATGCACAATATCTTCGCAAACCTAAAGCTTCCGGCTTCTCATAATTATAGTCATAATATTAATTAATAAAAATATAAATTATAATGATTTATTTGTAAATCTGTGACAAAGAAATGTTGCCAAACTGGGATATGAAGTCTAACAGAGAAGGCTATGAGTTTAAGTATCCAGGCCTCCAATCTCTCTGTCTTTCTACGTTTTTTATAAATTTATCTTGTGATCAGCGGCCTTTAACTATCTACAAGACATCATTAGAACAGTCCTGACAGAAAGGATTGAAAGTGGAAAACCTGTGTTTCTGGATGCTTCGATCTAACGTCAACAAAGAATCGGCTGCGGGCCCAGCGAGAAATAATGTCTCCACATTTTCTCTGAAGCAGTTGGAAGGCAATGTCTGCAGCCACTCCACACTTAGCAACTCTAAAACAGTGGAACAAAACGACACAAAATGTCGCTCGCGAAATAAACTACACAACTGTGGAAAGGGCACATCGTTGTAATGTTGAAGTGCACTGGGATGACTGGTTCCTTCGCCTTTTGTGATCAACACATTTCCTGCATGAAGCCATTTGACGGTGTTCTGCGTGTCCTTTGCATTCTTTAATCCACTGATGATCTCTCGTGCAGCTGCTCGTACTCTTGATTCCATATTAGAAGAATTATTTCTTCCCTGGAGAGCAAGGTTCAGAAATTGAAAGTGGAAAGGAAGTGCCTGAGTGGCCACGATCCAATGTTACAGATTGGTTTCGGTCCAGAGCTGTAAATTAGGGATAAAGTATTTTCGGGGGGGGAGGGGGAGGTAGTGAATGTCGCTTTTTCTTTTTTCTTTGTTTTCTTTTGTAAAAATGCTACGAACTAAGCTACTTTTCTCACTGAATTAAACAGTACTATCGTTTTCAAAGTTGTTTTTTTATGTTCTAGAAAAATTGCCACCCTCATAGAATTCATGTAATAAAGTTTTAATGCTTAAGTTCTTGGTGTGTGGTGTGCCTCTGTGTGTGTGTGTGTGTGAGAGAGAGAGAGAGAGAGAGAGAGAGAGAGAGATCACACTGCTTTTTTTTAAAGGGTTGTTTGTTTCAGAGGAGAGGGGGAGGGGGGGGGAGTCCTTTGGTTTGTGGGGTTTTGTTGTTTTATGTTGTTGTTAGTTTGTAGGTTGTGCTTTTTGTGGTTGGTTGGTTGGTTGGTTGTTTGATTGGTTTAGTAGGTCTATTTAGTTTAGTGCTTGTTTGTCGAAAACTCTAATGATTTGCCAAATATGAACTGGTAGAATGGAGTTTTGTTGTTGTTGTTTTGTTTTGTTTTTCTAATAGGGCAATCTGTTCTTTCCACATAAAACCAGCCAAGTGCAGTGAAGCAGTGGTGATATTTATTTTTCAAAATGTTTTCTCAAGTTCTTTTTAAAAAAAAACAAAAAAACAATCAAACAAACACAAACTGGCAAGCAAATAGATATGGGTACTTCACACACACACACACACACACACACGCGCGCGCGCGCGCGCGCTCGGGTATCTCATTATTTCTATAATTGCAAAACTTGAATCTGTCACGTTAGCGATTGGTATTTTTAGAAGAAAACTGGGGAAAATTTCTGTAGTTTGCAGAATCCTTGAGAAGGCAATGAACATGATGTTAGTGGGCCTGGGTAGAACGAGAGGAGGACTCACTGCGTGCACTTTATTCCACAATGACAATGCGCCACATGTGTGTGTGTGTGTGTGTGTGTGTGTGTGCTCACCTGTACTCCAATCATATCCTGTTCGGTAAGGATGAAAAGCAGGTGGGCGGTTGAATGTAACTAATAATTCATATAGGCTACAGCTGTAATACCGTCAGTGACTGAATGCGCGTGCGTGCGTGCGCGTGTGTGTGTGTGTTGCTTTTTCATGTGAGTATTTTATTCTTAATGATTGTCATAATAATCTTGTAGTTAAATATTATTGATAAAGTTGCTTTTGTTCCTAGACGAATGGCTTGGTGAATAAAAATCAAATGCATTGCTTATTCAGTATATCAAATGGAATTATAAACTTTCACTGAAAGTGAACAGGCGTTGAAGACGCATGCTGCACGCGCCCACACACACACACACACACACACACACACACACACAATCTGACGACCCGGGTTCGATTCCCGTTCAAGGTGATATTTTCCTCTGGAGTTAACATCAGTGCAGACTCTGCTCTCCCCCAAAGTCCTTCGGATGAGACTATAAACCGAGGCCCCGTGTGCGAACACACGCAGAACATCCTGCCCACACGTTAAATCTTGTTCCGTTTTTGTAAGAGTAGGCCATTGTGTGCCGGTGGGAACAGATGACAGAATTTACAAAACCGCATACACACGGGGACTGGATGTAAAAAAGCAGATAAGTGCTTATTCCAGTATCCTCGATATAAAAGAATAAATAAATTAATAAAAAATAAATTAAATAAATACACACACACACACACACACACACACACACACACACACACACACACACTACACACACACACACACACACTACACACACACTTGCTTATTCAATTACCATCTGAAATAAATTTTGACTTTGACTTTGACTTTCACACACACACACACACACATCACACACACACAAACACACACACACACACAACACACATCACACACACACTACACACACATTGTCTGAAACGATGCGAATATTTCATACCAGTGGGCTTGTACTGCATGCACTAAGAGTCTTACATCATAACCTTATCTGCTCACCATCAATCCCACATGCATAGGCTTCTGTTCATGTGGGCCAGATGGACTGCCCAAAGGGAATAAACCATTGTTGTGTTGTATTGTGTTGTATTGTGTTGTATTGCATTGTGGTGTCTTATGTTGTATTGTTTTGTAATGTGGTGTATTGCATTATATTGTTTGCACACACCACAACACACCACACACACCCCACACACACACACACACACACACACTGCCACCACCACACACACACACACACACACACACACACACACACACACACACACAACACACACACCACCACACACACACCACCACCACACCACCACCACCACCAGCCACTCACACAACAACACACACACACACACACACACACACACACACACACACACACACACACACACCACCACACCACAACCACCAACTAACCACCACCACACCACACACACACACACACACCACACACACACACACACACACACACACACACACACACACACAACACTTCGGATGAGACTATAAACCGAGGCCCCGTGTGCGAACGCATGCAGAATATCTTGCGCACACGTTAAATCCTGTTCCGCTTTTCGAAAGAGTAGGCCATTGTTTGCCGGTGGGAACAGATGACAGAATTTACAAAACCGCATACACACGGGGACTGGATGTAAAAAAGCACATGAGTGCTTATTCCATTATCCTCGATATAACAGAATAAAAGTATAAATAGACACACACACACACACACACACACACACACACACACACACACACTCGTACGTCATTTCAAGCTTGACTACACCTGGCATTGGAGGCATCAGCCAACAGATGGTGGAATCAATATCCCCGAATGCCCACGATTAACTGATTTAACTGATTAACATGCCATCCAACCAACCAGACAGCTTACCTTGCATTGGGCCTGTATAGTGTACATCGTGTCCGTCTGCCTTCAGTTTTGATAAAATATTTTTTTAAATTTTTGTGTTGTTGGTGGTGGTTTTTTTTATCCAGACAGTGCTCTACGTATCTGTTTGTTTGTCAGTCTTTCCTTGTCTCCCTCAGTGTGCCTGTCTTTCCTTCTATTTATTTTATTTTTCATTTATACCACTTTAAGTCACGACAGATTTCTCTGCGTGAAATTCGGGCTACTCTCCCCGGGAAGAGCGCGTCGCCGCAAGAGCAGCGCCATCCATTTTTTTTCTGTCTGCAAGTGTATTTGTTTCCCTGTCAGAGTGGCTTTTTTTTCTACATCATTTTGCCAGGGACAACTCTCTTGTTGCCGTGGGTTCTTTTATGTGCGCTAAATAATTTTCGTTAACACACGGGACCTCGGTTTATCGTCTCATCCGAAAGACTAGCACCCAGACGATCATTCATGCTCTAATGGATGGGGGGATAAGTTTCGGGTCCAAACGGGATTCGAACCACCGCACACTTCCCATCCGGACTTTTTGCTTTCTAGACAGGCGCGTTACCTCTAGACCACCGATCCACCTTCTTCCTGTCTGTCTGTCCTTCCTTCTCTCCCTCTGTCTGTCTTTCCTTCTCCTCCTTTGTCTGTCTTTCCTTCCTCCTCTCCCTTTGTCTGTCTGTCCTTCCTCCTCTTCCTCTGTCTGTCTGTCCTTCCTTCTTTCCTCTGTCTGTCTGTCCTTCCTTATCTTCCTCTGTCTGTCTGTCCTTCCTTCTCTTCCTCTGTCTGTCTGTCTTTCCTCCTCTCCCTCTGTCTGTCTGTCCTTCCTTCTCTTCCTCTGTCTGTCTGTCCTTCCTTCTCTTCCTCTGTCTGTCTGTCCTTCCTTCTTTTCCTCTGTCTGTCTGTCCTTCCTTCTTTTCCTCTGTCTGTCTGTCTTTCCTTCCTCTCCCTCTGTCTGTCTGTCCTTCCTCCTCTTCTCCCTCTGTCTGTCTGTCCTTTTTCCCTCTGTCTGTCTGTCCTTCCTTCTCTTCCTCTGTCTGTCTGTCCTTCCTTCTTTTCCTCTTGTCTGTCTGTCTTTCCTCCTCTCCCTCTGTCTGTCTGTCCTTCCTCCTCTCCCTCTGTCTGTCTGTCCTTTTCCCCCTCTGTCTGTCTGTCCTTCCTTCTCTTCCTCTGTCTGTCTGTCCTTCCTTATCTTCCTCTGTCTGTCTGTCCTTCCTTCTCTTCCTCTGTCTGTCTGTCCTTCCTTCTCTTCCTCTGTCTGTCTTTCTTCTCTTCCTCTGTCTGTCTGTCCTTCTCTTCCTCTGTCTGTCTGTCCTTCCTTCTCTTCCTCTGTCTGTCTGTCCTTCCTTCTCTTCCTCTGTCTGTTCTGTCCTTCCTTCTCTTCCTCTGTCTGTCTGTCCTTCCTTCTCTTCCTGTCTGTCTGTCCTTCCTCCTCTTCCTCTGTCTGTCTGTCCTTCCTCCTCTTCCTCTGTCTGTCTTCCTTTTCTTCCTCTGCTGTCTGTCTCCCTTCTGTCTGTGTCTTGTTGTTGTCTGTCTGTCGTTGTGTTGGTGTGTTGGGAGGGTTCCTGTGTTGTGTGTGTGTGTCTGTTGTTGTGTGTTGTGTGTGTGTCTTTTTGTCCTGTCTTTGTGAAGTCTGTTGTGTTTTGTGTGTGTGTGTGTGTGTGTGTGTGTGTGTGTGTGTGTGTGTGTGTGTGTGTGTGTGTGTGTAAGTAAAGTAAGTAAGTAAGTCTTCAATTTTAACGTCTCTCCACTTTAAGTGATACCAGACGGCCCTAAAATAGGAGACTGAATGAAAGAGATGAATGGATAGATAGATAGATAGATCTATTCTGTGTGGTGCGTGCGTGCGTGCGTGCGTGTGAGTGTGGTGTGTGTGTGTGTGTGTGTGTGTGTGTGTGTGTTGTGTGTGTGTGTGTGTGTGTGTGTGTGTGTGTGTGTGTGTGTGTGTGTAATAAGTATAATAACAAGGGAAATACACAAATAGTATACATAAACAGATCAAGAACAACATTTTAAAAGAATGAAATTCGAAGAGAACTACAACTACAATAAGTGCCCAATAGGACGTAACAATAATCCTTTAGCAATGTCAAACGTTAGCTTTACATTGTTCAAAACTTCGTCAATGGTATTCTCAGAAAAGGCAGGGAGATAAGGTTTTAAATTCTCACATTCAAGTATGATATGGGTATTTGAAATATATTCACCACATAAGCATTTAAGATCCTTGATGAATTTTGTTGTGAATGCATTTAATCTTATCCTGAAAAATAATGCCTTGAGTTGTCTTTCTTTGACAGGATTTGTATTAATCTCTAAGTGATCAATGTATTCATTACGGTCTTCCCACTCGGAGTTGAATGTGAAAGCCGCTTGATTTGCCGATGCTTTTCTATTAATTTGTTTAAGGAAGCTTCTTCTAACAACTGATAACCCTCTGCAATGGATAGTGGGACATGCAGTACTATAGACCCCTTTACATTACGTGCACCTTTCTTCGCAGCCCGATCAGCCCACTCATTAGAAAATAATCCTATATGTGAAGGAATCCAGCAAAAGGAAACATGAATTCCTCTTAAACGCAGAAGATTTATGAAGTATTTGATATTTAGTATAAGTTTAGTAGATTTCTTATAAGTTATAGACTTTAAGGCATATAAAACTGATTTTGAATCCACACAAAGTAATATGTGACAGAAACAGTATGGATGATCTAAAATGAAATTCAAAGCCATGGGAATAGAGATCAGTTCAGCTGTAAAAACAGATCGATTTTTACCAACATAATACGACTTTTCTACTTTTAGTGCTGGTATGACGAATGCTGGACCTGCTTGATGATTGTCTAAAAGAGAGCCATCTGTATAAATTTTAAGACAATAAGAGTAATTATGCTCTATATGTGAATGAACATTAACTGCCATGATATTGTGTGTGTGTGTGTGTGTGTGTGTGTGTGTGTGTGTGTGTGTGTGTGTGTGTGTGTGTGTCCGTCCGTCCGCCCGCCGTCCGTCTGTATGTCTGTCTGTCTGTCTCTTTTCCTCTCTGTGTCTGTCTGTCTGTCTGTCTGTCTGTCTGTCTCTCTCTCTCTCTCTCTCTCTCTCTCTCTCTCTCTCTCTCTGTCTCTCACACACACGCATGCACGCGCGCGCGCGCGCGCGCGCGCACACACACACACACACAAACGGAATAAATAATGATAGCTAATTGATTGATTGGTTGGTTGGTTTGATTGTATTAGAATCCCAGCGGATTTATCGCATTTAGGGACTGTACCATCAACCCACCACCTATAGCTACTGACTGACCCTGATTGCATAATCTTTCTACCTGTCGCCCTCTCCCACCCTTCGTGTACAGACCGCAGAGGTCACAGAAGTGGACATGGTGCTGAATGAAGAACAGGATGGGCGAAGGAAGGTGATGGGAGAGTAGAGGGAGGGGGGATTGGCCAGTGCTTGGTCAGCTGGCCAGTAGTGCGGACAGAAAAGAGCAAAGAGGAGGAGGAGGAGATGTGGGGATCATGCTCATAAAGATAACGTATGTATGACTCCGAAATTGCCTTTTTGCAGAAAAGCGTTGTGGATGAAATTTGGCGAAAATGAAAAAAAAACAATGACATTGAGTTGCAGCATGCTTCTCTGCAACAGCAATCAAATCTGCCCCCCCCCCCCCCCCCCCCCAAAAAAAAAAAAAAAAAAAAAAAAAAAAAAAAAAAAGAAGAAAGTCCAGTGCTTAAAACTTTTTCCCCCTTGCATTGAATGGAACTTTATTGTCCATCTTTTTTCCCTTCTTCTTCTCCGTGAGTTAGTTGGGTGTTGTTTTTGTTGTTGTCGGTCTTGTATTGTTCAGTTTTATGTCACATATTTAATTTTTCTTTGTTAGTTCAAGATTGTTCACAGGGTCACGAGCTATTTAAGTAAATTTTGTTAAAGTGTGTTGTTTGTTAAAGTCCCAGCCAGGCCATCAACTGAAGTTGAAGGAGAGAAGGGGGCAGGAGGAACAGCTGCTTCCTATCAGTCTGTTGTGTGGCTCAACTTCTTTTGCAACTCTGCCGAAAACGCTGGTTAGTTTTCACGTTTTCCTCAGAGATCCATACTTATTCATAATCTAGGCCTACCCATGTTTAAGGTTTTCTCACTCAGTGAACAGGTACCTGGGCGTGTTTCATCTCTATAGGCACTCCCCTCATTCTTCCGCTCTCCCCCATACCAAAAACTCCATTGATCTTCGTTAAAGGTCCAGTCTTTTCACTATATTTGTTTTCAGTTTTGAATCATCAAGGCGTTGCCTGTTACTATCGTCACCACACCTCGACAGTTGTCTGAACAAAGTCTCTTGAAGTAACTCTCGAAATGGGTGTGAGTCGGGTTGACAAAATAAATATATGATTATATGAAATAACAAAATGGATTTTTTAAAAAGTGAATGAAAAACCTTTGCCTGCAGGGGCAGGTTATTTGCATATCTCTGGGCTGAATGACACGCGCTGTCCTCCAATCAAGACCTGCGGCCAGGTGTCTCATGAATATGCAATTATGGGGTTGGTTCAGCGACAGTACCGCACGGCATGATAGCATAAATATTCTCTATAACCATTTCTCTATATACATTCCCGTGCGGTGTACCTTTGAACGTCCCGTCCCGTTTCGGGACAGTGGCAATGATCGCATGGAGCGTGTGTATTGTGTATTGTGTGTGTGGTGTGTGTGCTGGCGAGGACGAAAGACTACTGGCAGAGTCGTGAGGTTCCGTCCGCACCCACTTACTTGTGCAAGACCAACTTTCGTGAGGCCTCACCCCAGGTGTGTCAGTCCTACCCTTTTCGTACCCGTGTTGTGGACCTTGATTACTGCTGGCACCAGATCTCCCGACAGTAGCCTCTGAGAGTGGCTGAACAGTGCTGTCTTCAGGGAGGAACAGCGATCCCATTCTTTTATCGTCTGCTTGACAGTGTATTTCGTGTATCATTCATTCTCTGGATCTTTGCTGTCAGTGTAGTCTACCTGTTGGGACCAAGCAACGTTCCGGTAAGGTCTAACGTTATTCTTAATGTCTTCATTATGTGAAGTTATGTGTCAAGGTGCTGGCTACATCTATTTTAATGATTTGTTTACACATCTGTAATGTGGTGTGGCTTATGAAATGACTGATCGAAGATTCCATGCATGTGTACTTTTCAGGGGAAAAGAACCTTCCAAAAGTCTCTGTGTCTTGTATTTGGTCATTCCCCCACCACTTAACGTTAATAATTTACTTAATGACATAACTTCTGTCCTAGGAGTGTGGGATATAGATGGGATCCATATTGATTCATAACGTGTTTATAAATTTAATAACAAGATCTGGCGGTCAATGGAGCGTTCTGTTGACCAAAACGGTTCAGTAAAGCACAGGTGTCTTCGTGTTGCCACCAGTATCAACATAGGCCTAGCTAGGCCTGGTCCTGTCTGTCAGCAAGTCAGACTTGCTTCGTTGGGCTTTCCAGTTCCAACTGGCGCTGTCAATGAGTTGGTCTGGAAATCCGCTACCCTGGCTTAATCAGTCCAGTGGGTAGTCGGGTAGCTCTGGAAGCATGCCAGACGACCTACATTGTGTGTGTGTGTGTGTGTGTGTGTGTGTGTGTTGTGTGTGTGTGTGTGTGTGTGTGTGTGTGTGTGTGTGTGTGTGTGTGTGTGTGTGTGTGTGTGTGTGTTCATCCCTACTTCAATCATATCAGATCTTAGATACGGTGGTATGTCCTTTTACATGATAAATGTTGTGATGTAATGAATGGTGGTAATAGTATTTCACAGCACACATGCTTTGATATAGACACAAAGACCCCCCCCCCCCCCCCCCCCCCTGCCGCACACACACACATGCACACAGTCACACACACAGTCACACACACACACAACACACACACACACACACACACACACATGCACACAGTCAACACACACAAACACACACAGAGACACACACACACTCATACAGACACTCACACATACAAGCACACACACACACATGCACAGAGACACTGTGTCTCTATTTCTCTCTCTTTGTTTAGCAAGTAAAGGGATCTGTCCAGATCCATTCCTCAGTTGCCATAGACAGCCTGGATCTGGAAAAGAGGAAACCCAGTGTGTGTGTGTGTGTGTGTGTGTGTGTGTTGTGTTTTGTTTTTGTGTGTGTGTGTGTTTACTGTATACAATGTGTAAGCATGTGTCACGATGTGTGTGTGTGTATTACTGTATACAATGTGTAAGCATGTGTGTGTGTTGTGTGTGTGACTCTGTGTGTGTATACAATAAGTTTGTGTGCGTGCATGGGCGAATGTGTGTGTGCGCATGTGCATTTGATTTTATTTGAGGTCTCTTCACAGGTTGTGATGTTAGATGGGAGAAGGGGGTGGGGGGTGAGGGGAGGTTGGGTGGCTGGATCAGTGTTCGAGGGTGGAGGCACACGTATTTTGAATACCAGTTGACAAGTAAATGGAAATCAGAATACTAACCTACAATTAAAAAATAAAAGAGAGAAAAGAAAAAAAAAAACCACCAAGACCCCCCCCCCCCCCCCCCTACAATATGCAACTTTGTTACTTAAATACAACTGGCAAAAATAAATAAATACCCCCAAATCATCACAACTGTAACAAGAACTAACAAGTGAACAGTAATAACCATATGTCTAACAATAACAATGAAAGGAACAATATTCCACCAAAAGAGAGAGTCAGTAAAGTCCGTAATAATCATAATAAAGAACTAACTGGACTATGCAGTAACGATGTGAAACATTTATACACCAACAGAAGATCACTGAAGATTGCCAATGATGATAATGAGGTAAGAATGGGTATGTACTATGTAGTCTTTCAGCATCTGGTATATTAGTATATGTTCAACAGTTAAGATGCGATTATTATATAAACTCAAGAATATTGGATTATCAAGGCACATGTATAACTTTATAAAAAAAATCTATTGGAAAACAGACAAATTAGGACAAAAATAGGGACTACGTATTCATCTACAAATCTCTCCAATTGGGCATTCCACAGGGGTCAGTTCTTGCTCCTATGACTATGTTATTTAACATCTAAATGCATGACCTGCCAAATTTTTTTGGTCAAAACATGTAGAATTAGCTCAGTATGTTAATGTTATAGTCATGCATGTGGATGAATGTAGCAATGAAAAAGAGTGCATGTGTGTGTGTGAGTGTGTGTGTGTGCGTGCGCGTATGCATGCCATGTGTGTGTGAGTGTATAGATTATAACTGTATCATTGTATGTGTGTGTGCGTTATCTCTCTCTCTCTCTCTCTCTCTCTCTCTCTCTCTATATATATATATATATATATATGTACATTACATACACTATACACATTATACATGTGTGTGTGCACACATGTGCGAGCATGCATGCACATGAATACATGTGCGATCTGTGCTCGTATTGATTGCTGATA
Source organism: Rapana venosa (assembly GCA_028751875.1). Taxonomy (NCBI): domain Eukaryota; kingdom Metazoa; phylum Mollusca; class Gastropoda; order Neogastropoda; family Muricidae; genus Rapana; species Rapana venosa. The sequence goes on along the minus strand of CM054135.1, from coordinate 96,106,661 downwards.
AAAGAAAAGCCAATCCCCTTCGTTCTCTGTGTTTTACCTCACACCCATGGGTGTGGAGATATTCACATATGTGGGGTCTTCCAGTGCAAGTTGTTTGTTCACTCCCTCTCTGATAACTTTCTTCAGGTAACTGTGTACATGTATAATATACAGTAACCCAAGTTCCAAAAGTAGGCATCAGGCAGGGAAAGTTCTCAGCCACACCCACCCATGCTTATTGAAAAAAAACACCAGAGTATACATGGTTATGTCTCATGTTGTAAAGTATAATGTGATGAGAGTAATACTAATAGAGCAACGATGTGTCAAGGGGATCAAGTATGTCACACATTAAAGGGAAATCTGTGATTATTGAACATTAGTGTTTTTTCCAAGTCAAAGAAGATCTAAGCTGAAAGGTTTGTTATCCTGTCATAAAAATACAGACAACCAACCAACCAACCAACCAAACAAATGTCACACAAGAAAATTAATCAGATTTCAGCTTGTAGCAGCAGCAACAACAACAACAACAAAGTTCTACATCAACAATAACAACAACGCACAAAAGTATGTGATAGAAGAAGAAAAGTGGTTGTTTTAGAATAAGAACAGTTGGGTGATACTGACAGAATCATAAGTTTGTTCTTGAACATTTTGTAAAATATAAATTAATATAAACCTGTTTTGTTCTTGTCTGCAGAGATTGCACATCATATACACAAGTAATGGTGTATAGTATCCATGGAAGTGTCTCTCTCATGTCTGTGTGTCTCTCTGTTGTCTTCATGTCTCTGCCTCTGCCACTCTCTGTCTCTGTCTTTCTCTCTTTCTCTCTCTCACTCCCCCCCCCCCCTCCCCCTCCCTTGTTCTGTCTGTATAATGACATGGTTCACATGAATCTATGCATCTATAAACTTCACAGAATAGTGAATTTGATAAGATCACCAGCCACAGGCGCTCTCTTGTTTCACACTCACAGTGTCATCCTCTGTCAACATACATGTATGTTCAGCTCACATCAAACTAAGAGACCACTGTTCTTAGGCCGTTTGCGCGTTGGAGCAGTTAATCTTTTAGTGCATTTTATAAGGAGAGGTTTAAAGATAGGCTGCTTTTAGGCCACCACACAAAGAAGGCCATGCACTTGTGCAGGGATATTTTGTTTGCATTTATTTTTGTCTTGTAATTTCTATTTCATGATGGAATGTTGAAAGTGACAATTTTTTTTTTTAACCAGAGTATCATACTGTGTGACTATCAACAACAAAGCCCAATACTACTTCTGCTGCCGCTGCCGCTGCTGCTGCTGCTGCTGCTGCTACTACTACCACTACTGCTGCTGCTGCTGCTGCTGCTACCACCTTTACCACTACTACTACAACTAGGAGGACAACTGCTACTACTACTACTGCTACTACTACAAAACTAACCATCTAAAGAGCAATCTTCCACTCGAAACTCTCTCTCTCTCTCTCTCTCTCCCCACTCTCTCTCTCTCTCTCTCTCTCTCTCTCACACAACACACACACAACACAACACTCACCACTCTCTCTCTCTCTCTCTCTCTCTCTCTCACACACACATACACATACACCTCTCTCTCTCTCTCACTCTCTCTCCCACACACACACACACTCACACATGCCTGTGCACACACACACACACACACACACACCAATACACACACCAATACACACACATGCAAGCACGCACGTACACACACACTCAGAGTTTTTATCTGTCTCTGTCGGTCTGTCTGTCTCCCTCCCTGTCACTGTACAGCATTCTTCATAAGGAAAATGTATGTATAATCCATTCATCTGTATTCCCCGACATTTTTTGTTTGGTTGGGTATGACCTCGATCACACACATCCCTCCCATTCCACCCTGCCTTAACTTTAACCAGCGCGGCTGAAAATAAGTAACATCTAAAACCGAAAACTGAACAAAACACGGCTTGGGTTTCAAGCCTTAGGAAAGGCTGCTGCCATGTAGGCCTAAGTTGACGCTATTCAACCTGTAGACCAACCCCCCCACCCCTCGCCCCCAAACCACCCACCACCACTACTACCACTAAATGCCCTCTCCCTTATTTCCTCTATCCCCTCCCCACCCTTTCTTTACCTACATACAGGGAGTAGGCTATAGAATGTGACACGCACGAAACAGAGGCAGTTGAGCATGCCTGGCTTTTGCTCAGCCAAGCAAGGCAATAGAAGGGAATGGCTAGATGGAGGGAGCGAGCAAGGGAGGGAGCGAGGGAGGGGATCATGTTCTGAACACTAAGGCAACAGTGTGTTAGTAGCTCCTGTTGGGATTTTAAACTCTTTCACTTGGGGAAAGGGGGGGGGGGGGGGGGGGGGGGGGGGGGGGGGGGGTTGCGGAATTCGGTAGGATAATATAGAGATTTACACATATTTACACATATACATAAACACACACAGAGGTGTCAAAGTCAAACTTTAGTCAAGTCAAGGTGTGTGTGTGTGTGTGAGGGAGGGAGTTTACATAAACACCACTTCTACCCAGCCCAATTACTATTTAAAAAAAAAAGTAATGTGGTTTCTGTAATGCGTTATTCCTATGTTCACACGCACACATCACACACACACACACACACACACACAGATAGATGGCTTGATGAAAAAAAAATCCCGAAATGCATTGCTTTTTCAATGTAACATCTGGAAATAAAAATGTGACTTTTTCACACACACACACACACACTTTCCGAAGTCTACTATGACATCTACCAAGACGACTTACAAGGAGACAGTAAGAATTACAAGGTAGCCTAGTCCCTACAGCAGAAGATGAAAGGACAGATGACTATGATACATCCAGCAAGGACGTGAACTTCACTTCACCAAAGACACTGGGCCAGGGAGA
>CM054135.1:96088789-96098789 GCA_028751875.1 Rapana venosa | reverse complement strand
GATGGAATAAAATCACTCGTGTGTGTGTGTGTGTGTGTGTGTAACGTGCTTTAGCTGTAATCGTGTGTGCAATGTTTGTGTAGAGTGCGCAGTTACAGCGCAGGGATGGGGGTGGTGGTGGGGGACGGGGGGGGGGGGGGGGGGGGGGAGTGGAGGATTAGGGTCAATGGGGGTGCATGCTCTACTCTAAGGGGATCCGATATTGACTGGTGATGTGTAGCGCTAATCAGTGCAGCCTGTTAGTTAAGGCTTTGTCCAAGGCGTTTGTATATTCATATATAATTATAATCCACCTTCTGCACTCTGTATGTGTGTGTTGGGGGGGGGGGGGGGGGCGGGGAGGGGGAGGGGGATGTAATGTTGTGTGTGGTTTGTATATCATTATAATCCACCTTCTGTACTGTGTGTTATGTGTGTGTGTGGGGGGGGGGGGGGGGTGTATGTGTGTTTTGTGTTGTGTGTTTTGTGATGGATGTGATGTGATGTGATGTGATGTGCTGTGTGTGTGTGTGTGTGTGTGTGTGTGCGTGCGTGTGGTGTGTGTGTGTGTGTGTGTGTGTGTGTGTGTTTGTATGTGTCTGTGTGTGATGTTGTGTGTGTGTGTGTGTGTGTGTGTGATCTATGTGTGTGTGTGTGTGTCTGTGAGTGTGTGTTTTGTGATGTGTGTGTGTTGTCAGAAAATCGGTTCAAGTCATCAGGTGTCTTTTTGGGGGATTGTGTTTTGTTTGTCTCCTTGTCTTCTGTGGAGTGTTCTTGTGGAGGCGTGGAAAGGGGCATGCTCATGCGTGCGTGCATGCGTGTGTGTGTGTGTGTGTGTGTGTGTGTGTCGTGTGTGTGTGTGTGTGTGTGTGTATGTGTGGGGCGCGCGCGTGCGAGAAAGAAAGAAAGAGTGAGTGAGTGAATAAGTGAGAGAGACAAGACAGACAGATAGACAAGACAGACAGATAGACAAGACAAACAGGCAGACAAGACAGACAGATAGACAGACAGATAGACAAGATAGATAGACGGACAGATAGCCAAGACAGATAGAGTCTGTAAGCTACCAATGTAGGCGGCAGAGAAAAACACTGCCCCAAACACTCTCAAGTTGGACCCAAACAACTGCCCTACTATCAGTATCACACGCTCCTCTTTCCCCCCAATACCGTCTTCCCCTGTGTATGTAGTAGCTCAGTGCTTCTGTATCCCCTACACTGCACTACACTACACTACACTGCCTGCACTATATAATACCTACATGCACTTACTGCATGCAATTATGAGACTTGACGCACTGCACTGCCTCGCACTGCACTGCACTCTGCACTGATGCATCTGCACTGCATGCTACATGCACTGACTACACTACACTGCACTGACTGCACTGCATGACGCACTACACTGCACTACACTGCCTGCACTGCATGCATACATACACACAGCACTGCACTGACTGCACTCCTACATACATACACTGCCTGACTGACTGCCTGCACTACATACATACAGTTTTCACACAGCATGACTACACTCACTACACTGCCTGCACGCATGCACTGCACTACATACATGCACTACACTACCTGCACTGCATGCACTGCACTGCATACACACACTGCACTGCACTGCCTTCACTACACTGCACTGCATACATGCATGCACTGCACTGCACTACATCACTACATAACTACACTACACCCTGCACTGCACTGCACTACACTGCACTACCTTACATACATAACTCACTGACTGCACTGCACTCCTACCTACACTCCTACGTACGTACGCTCACTACATACACTTTCACTAAGACAGGCAGAACCCAGTCACTGTTTGGAAAACTGATCTCCGCCACGTCCATGACAGAATGGAGCTATCTAGGAGTGTCAGGGTTCTTGGGTGGGGGGGTCGCTCGAATCCGAAAGAAGATCGGATCACGAGGAAAATTGATAATACCCGCTGGTGTTTTTAAACGTAGGAGGGAAAAACTGAAAACCCTGTCGCCACCCGTGGTGGTGAGTATGTAGTATCAGCGGTTGTGCAAAACAGGAGGGAAAGGGGGGAGAGAGAGAGAGAGAGAGAGAGGGGAAAGGGGGAGGAGGATGGGAGAGGGGGGGGGAAGAGGGAGAGAGAGAGGAGAGAGAGAGAGGGAGGAATGCAATTTCAATAACAAATGGTTTTTTTTGGTAAACTTTTCAAGCCCATTACAAGGGGACAGTGCGAAGGGGATGGGTACAAACAGGTATTCAGTTAAGAAGAAAAAAAAGCAATTTACAACACCCAAAAATTTCCAAAATCATGGTTTAAACGCTGCAACAAACATGCTGAGGGAGAGGAGGGGTTTTTTTTTTTTGGGGGGGGGGGGGGGGGGGGGGGATTCCTGTTTTGCGAGGAAGGAACTTTTTCACGAAAAGAATGAATAATTGTTGTAACGCACTTTTTGGGGCAAAACAAAGTAAAAAGGTTATGCAAGTTGCAAAAGGGGTAGTGCATTGTGTTTGGTTTGTGTTGCTTCTCCCTGTGGAAAAACCCTTTAATCAGTATAATCCCAATTCCCCGCTCACACAGCAAAAAAAGTTGCTGCCACAAATACAGGCACATTATGACACGCTTGGCGCATAAAAAATTGTCGCTCCCAGTGTGTGTTGAGTGTGGCTTTTTCTGTATGTATGTTGTATGTGTGTGGTGTGTTTTGGGTTTTTTTCTCGTGTTTTTTTCCTTGTTTACCCATTAACTGTCTTTCACTTTACTTAACCTCCACCTAGATCGGTTCCACCACAGGTCTGGCATGTGATGCCCATTGCAGTAGGAAAAAGTCTGTTGTTTTGAACAATGAAGCAAACTTGATCATCAGCAGTAATTATTGTCCTTGTGATATAGCCATAGTCAAACTCATTTACAAGAATCAGATCTTCACAGACAAAATACTATAGTCAAATTCATTACAAGAATCAGATCTTCACAGACAAAAATATTATAGTCAAATTCATTTACAAGAATCAGATCTTCACAGACAAAAATATTAACACTCGTTTGTGGGATGGCTTTAGATGGTCAGGTTTTGATGGTGAGATGTCGATCGTCATATTCAGATGGTCAGGTTTTGATGGTGAGATGTCGATCGTCATATTCAGATGGTCAGGTTTTGATGGTGAGATGTCGATCGTCATATTCAGATGGTCAGGTTTTGATGGTGAGATGTCGATCGTCATATTCAGATGGTCAGATTTTGATGGTGAGATGTCGATCGTCATATTCAGATGGTCAGGTTTTGATGGTGAGATTTCGATGGTCAGATTCAGACAGTCATAGTCAGATGGTCAGATTCAGATGGTCAGATTTCGATGATCAGATTTCGATGATCAGATTCAGATGGTCAGAGTGAGATGGTCAGAGTGAGATGGTAAGAGGTCAGATTGAGATGGTAAGATTTAGAATGATTTAGATAGATTGATTAGGAAGGTCGGATTTAGAAGGTCACATTTAGATGGTCAGATTTAGGTGGTCAGATTTAGATGGTCAGAACTTGAGAGCCAAGGTAGGAAATTCTGTATAAATATGAACCCGAGCAGGAGGAGAAAGTTGAGAGTGTGTGGCGTGAGGAACTGTGGCTAAACAGTCCCATTTGTATTCAGCTCACACACAACACGGACACTCCACTTGTTCCTCCTGCCAGAAGAAGAAGCCCGCCATAGGACATTACATTGGGACGTCACTGACTGTGACCAGAGTGGCTCTAGACTAGACAAGACAGAAAGAGAGAGAGAACAATACCGAAAATGACCACCCCACCCCGCTGTGAATGGGTCGCATTGTCTGCTGGACAATAGGCCCAGTTAGAGTGGCCGGAGAATATTGACTAGTGTTGTGGGTGAGTGGAGGACCACTTATTATTATGCTAAGCACGGTTCAATGGAATAGGACAAAACGTGCCATTTAAACTGAAATAAGATATTACTATATGAAGAAAACATTCATTCCTGTTTGTTGTTGTTTCTTTTTAAAGAGAAATGCGAATATGTTTTAAAACGATTGGAGAAGAAAGTACATGTTTTGAAAACATTATAGACGAGGCTACAAGTGTACGTTTGTTTATATAATACTGAGACACGGAACCGTACTGTCATAACAATGTTTTGATAGAAATACGCATTTGTAATTCTTATCTAGAATGCGCTGATATGCATTTAAAGGGGGAAAAGGGAAAGATTAAGAGGACAACAGCATGTTTTGTAAGGACTAGAGTGAAAAAGACCAATGCATGTTTTGACACAAATGAAGAGGGCTCTCCCCCCACCCCTCACCCCCACATAAAAAAGGTACTGTCAGCATTCATGTACTTGGATACTAATAAGCATGACCTGATGCATATTGTTAAAGTATTCAGCTGTATCACATATACAGAATACTGAAAGCGAGAAACGTCTCGTGTAAGCCTAGATCACGGGCTATAATCTGGACAGCACCAGGTTAATTTAAAAAGAGAATTTTTTAAAATGTTTACAATCGTCCATGTCACTGTAAGTGCAGACATACTAGTGCCTTTTTCATTTTCATATACACACGCATGTGGGAAATCAAAAGTGCACCTAAAAGTTCCCATAAATAGTACCTGTTTGGTGGCCTGCAGAAACACAAATATACCCAGCATGCACCTGAGGTTAAACCAGCGCACTGGGTTAAAACGCAGTCTGTCATGTATGTGGAAAGGGGGTTTGTGACAGATGTGGTGGTGTGGAGCATAAGAATTTGACCTTCCCACGCCTCCAGGGAAGAGTGTAAAGCTGAAGCTGACATAAACCACTGTCTCTCTTGTCATACTTGCGTAACGTAATACTAGCCGCGGCCTAAGTGGAGGAATTTGTGAACAGCCTTTCAGTGCCGCGCCCCAGTAACTGCCCAGGAAGGTTAACAAAAGAGAGAGAGATAAGTAAAAGGATGGATGAGAAGTAGAAGATGGAGAAAAAGGGGGAAAAAAGGGGATAATAAAGAGGAAAAGGAGAAGAAAAAAAAAGACACAGGAAGAAGAGAAAAGAAAGGAGATGGAAGAGGATAAAAAAGAAAGACCCCCCCCCCCCCCCCCCTCCCCCCCTGAAAATGACGCTAAGAATAACAAAATACGAAAAGAAATCCAAAACAATCCCCTCTCCAAACAAACAAAAACGTACAATAAGAATAATTTATTATAACCTTTAATAAAACACCCCCCACTGGGTTACATGAAGATATAAATGATACACAGATCCTCATACATCGTACACACACTACACATTCAGTCATTAACAAAATCCAACAATAATGTACAATCAACCACCACCACCACCACCACCCCCTCAAAAAAGAAAAAGAAAAAGAAAACCACAAAAACCTCGAGAAGAGTAAAAAAATCCCCCAACCCAACTGTAAAAATAGTCAAAGAATACAAAACCCAAATGAAAGCAAAACAGCTCTTGGAGAGGGTTAAGAAAACAATGCTAGAAAAAAAAAACCCACCCAGAAGGAACAGGGACAGACAGGGTCGACAGGTCAAGAGTGAGAGCAGGGGAGGGGAGGGGAGGGAGGCAGGAGAGGGGAGAGAGTGGGGGAAAGGGAAAGGGAGGGGGGGGGGGGGGGGGGAGGTGGGCGAGGGGGGGGGGGGGGGGGGGGGGGGGGGGCGATGCTAGCAATCGCACACACAATTTAATAACAAGGGATTGGAGTTTGATGGCTGGCGAAGGGTCGGGGACGGCCGTTTCCTGCCCTGTGGGATGTGACTGCTCAGTTATTGCCAAACCAAACACCGGCCCTGTTTTCTTACACTCCGCCACCTTCAAACGGCCTCGGCAGGGCAGGGCAGGGCAGAGCAGGGCAGGGCAGGGCAGGGCAGGCCAGGCCAGACAGACCTTGCTCGGTCTTTGAGGAAACTCTCTGTCTGTATGTGTGTCTGTGTCTTTGTGTGTGTGTGTGTCTGACGCTGTCTCTCTGTCTCTGCATCTGTATCTTTGTGTGTGTCTGACACTGTCTCTCTTCTCTGTCTCTGCATCTGTGTCTTTGTGTGAGTCTGACACTGTCTCTCTGTCTCTGTCTCTGCATCTGTGTCTCTAGTCTTTCTCTCTGTGACCCTGTCTGTTTCTCTCTGTGACCCTGTCTGTTTCTCTCTGTGACCCTGTCTGTTTCTCTCTGTGACCCTGTCTGTTTCTCTCTGTGATCCTGTCTGTTTCTCTCTGTGACCCTGTCTGTTTCTCTCTGTGACCCTGTCTGTTTCTCTCTGTGACCCTGTCTGTTTCTCTCTGTGATCCTGTCTGTTTCTCTCTGTGACCCTGTCTGTTTCTCTCTGTGACCCTGTCTGTTTCTCTCTGTGACCCTGTCTGTTTCTCTCTGTGACCCTGTCTGTTTCTCTCTGTGACCCTGTCTGTTTCTCTCTGTGGGGTGGGGGCATCAAGAAGGGAAGGGGGGGGGGGGGGGGGGGGGGTGTGGATGGAGCATGAAGGACGGACAGTGAGCTTGTGACTGACGTAGTAATAAGGCCCTCACTCAGGCCTGAAGGTTTGGCTGGTCAGACTCAAGTGAGGGAGATTAAGGAGGGTGGGGGGTGGGGTGGTGGATACAGAGACAGAGAATTCTTTTATTTCGAGGATAATGAATAAGCAATCATGTGCTTTTTTAAAATTTTATTTTACATCCAATCCCTACCCTTATTAGGGATATATCATGAATATAAAAAAAAGTAATTAAGAGAGAGAGAGAGAGAGAGAGAGAGAGAGAGAGAGAGAGAGAGAGAGGAGGAGAAGAGAGAGAGAGAGAGAGAGCAATTTACCAAACTTACCATTCCCCTGCCTTTTCCCCCAAAAGACTTATAACACAAAAATTATCTCCCACGCCAAAATCGGATGCTCTGGGCCTGACTTGTCAGGCGCTTAATGGCAGCGCAACGCATTTTTACTCATATGACCAGATCGGTGGTCTAGAGGTAACGCGCCTGTCTAGAATGCGAAAAGTCCGGGTCGGGTGTGTGCGCGGTTCGTACCCCGTTTGGGCCCGAAATTTTTCCCCATCCATTAGACCATGAGTGGTGGTCTGGGCGCTAGTCTTTCGGATGAGACGATAAACCGAGGTCCCGTGTGTTACACAAAATTTTCAGCGCACGTAAAAGAACCCACGGCAACAAGGGAGTTGTCCCTGGCAAAATTCTTAGAAAAAAGCCACTCTGATAGGGAAACAAATACAGTTGCAGACCAAAAGAAAAAAAAAAAAGAAAAAAAAAAGGGTGGCGCTGCTCTTGTGGCGACGCGCTCTCCCCGGGGAGAGCAGCCCGAATTTCACGCAGAGAAATCTCGTGACTTAAAGTGGTATAAAAAAAAACAAAACAACAAAAAAACAAACAAAAAAACCCAAAAAAAACCAACAGTTGCTGTCTGAGCGTTCGACGACGACAACGACAAAGAAGAAGCCACCCTTCCAAGAGTAAACCTGCACAACCAATAATAGAAAGAATCGTTCTTCTTCGTCGAACGCTCAGACAGCAACTATTGTTAACTATCATATGAGCGAAAATGCGTTGCGCTGCCGTTGAGCGCCTGACAAGTCAGGCCCAGCACATCCATGGAAAGAATGAAAGTGGCATTTTTATGTGAGGACGACAAGGAAAATGAAAGCCCCCAAGACTAGCGGCTATGCAAGACAGGCACCTGCTAAGTGAACAATTCCATACCGGTCACTACAGAACCTTAGAAGGCCACGGACAGAAGCAGCCGACTGGCGGTAGGCTTAGCACAGTTTACAAGGGAGACAAACCCCTTTAATCTGCCCCGGCCTTACCCCGGATCAGAACCCCTAATTCCCCCATAACCCTCCAACCCCTCTTTTTTTTTTTTTTTTTTTTTTGCTTATGATTTTTCTCGTTTCCTCTTCGGTTTCCTCTTTCTCACATTGAGTGTATGTAGTCTCTGTCTCTGCCTGCCTGTCTGTCTGTCTGCCTGACTGTCTGTCTGTCTGTCTCTGTCTCTCTCTCTGCATCACAGAGGGAATAGATGTAATTAAAAAAAGCACAGGTGTGCTTATTCCATTATACCCAAAATAAAAGAACACAAAAATAAAAGAGCAAATAGTAAATAATCTCTCACTCACTCTCTCTCTCATTCTTTTCCTCCTTCTCTCCCCCTTTTACCCCATCTCTCCCACCCCCTCTTTCTCATTCATAGCCCCCCTCCCTCTCTCATATCCTTTTTGTGCCCCCCCCCCCCCCCCCCCCCCCTCCTTTCTCTTTTCTCATGTTATCCGTTCTGTGGACCCCAAGTGGTTGGCTGTGTACAGGACTGTGGGTGGGTGGTCACTGTTTAACCCCCAGTGCGTCCACCCAAGGCCACCCCTAACCTCCCGTTTTATTGGTGGTGACCACACCCTTGTATGCGGGTAACGCCCTTGAGGAACTGCTTTCCTCCTCCTCCTGCCTCTGTCTGTCTGTCTGTCTGTCTGTGTGTGTGTCCAGTCTGCCCGTTTGTCTGTTTTTCTGTCTTGGTTTAACGTATTTCTCTTCATAGCTGTCTGTGTCTCTGTCTGTGAATGTTTCGCGCGCGCGCGCGCACGCGCGCGCGCGTGTGTGTGTGTGTGTGTGAATATATTTCTCGCTTTTGTGTGTGTGAGTAAAAGTCAATCTTTTATTTTCAGATGGTACATTGAATAAGCAGTGCATTTGCTTTTTTCTATCAAGTCATTTATCTAAAGAAGAAAAAGAGAGAAATAAATATAATATATATGCAGACATAGACTAAAAACTTAATCAATGATAGTGAGTGTGTGTGTATGAGTGTGTGTGTGTATGTGTGTGAATATATTTGTCATGTGTGTGTGTGTGTGTGTGTGTGTGTGATGAGAGAGAGAGAGAGAGAGAGAGAGAGAGAGAGAGAGAGAGGAGAGAGAGAGAGAGAGAGGAGAAGAGAGAGAGAGAGAAATATATATATTTCTTCCTTTTGTGTGTGTGTGTGTGCGTGTGTATGTGTGAGTGTGTATGTGTGAGTGTGTGTGTGTGAATGTATTTATCGTGTTGTGTGTGTGTGTGAATAAATTTCTTGTGTGTGTGTGTGTGTGTGTGTGCGTGCTTGCGCACCTGCGTGGGTGTATGCTTAATTTTGGCTACCCTCCTTCTCTCTGTGCCTTCTGTGCATTCCAGCTCATGTGAGGAGAGACAGGCCGTCAGGTGAGGCGGTGAACACCCCGTATAGCAAGGTGCGAGACCTGCCTGCTGAATTCAGGCCGAAGGTGTCACACCCAGTGTACCCAGTGTATAGCACCCCACCCTGTCATTATGTCATTAGTCATGCTAACCACTTAAAGACAGTGAAGACGTTATGGTTATGCACTGCCCAGAGAAAGAGATCAGGAAGAACAAAAACCTCAAGTGTGTGTGTGTGTGTGTGTGTGTTTGTGTGTGTGTGTGTGTGTGTGTGTGTGTGAGAGAGAGAGAGAGAGAGAGAGAGAGAGAGAGAGAGAGAGAGAGAGAGAGAGAGAGAGAGAGAGAGAGAGAGCCCCCTCCCAAGTTTGTTTTATTTTTCGGTGTGTTACAGTTAATGGTTGGTATTAGGCTTGTTTAATTTAAAGGACATGTCTTTTCCTCACTATGCAGTCATAACATTGTTGTCCAGCCCTAGGTTGAGAGACATTGCCCTTCCCCAGCTGTCGTTCTCTTTTAAAAGTAAACGTAATTTTCTGGTAGTGTTGTTTTTTTTAATGAGTGTTTTTTTTTCTTTTTCTAAACTGTATTTCAGATAACTAAAATGTACTTGACTAGTGTGTTTTGTCGTTAGTTTTTGTCCAGGAGACTTGAGTAATCTGTTTAAAAAGGGAAAGCGATTAGAGAGGGAAAAAGTGCTATACTTTCCTTTGATATTTTGTTTCAGGCTCAAATCCCAGAGCAGTTTTATTTTTTTCATTTTTGTGGAAACACATGGAAATATGTTTATCAAGTTGATGAGGTTCTTGTCTTGATGTCTCCTCTAATCCCTCAAAGAGACGTGAGGGCCCTGCTCTTTCTTATTCAGGC
>CM054135.1:96071289-96083789 GCA_028751875.1 Rapana venosa | reverse complement strand
CATTCTCATATATTATCTATCTATATATATATATATATAGATATAGATATATATAGATCTCTCTCTCTCTCTCTCTCTCTCTCTCTCTATATATATATATATATATATATATATATATTATTATAATATATATATATATATATATATATTATTTTGTAGAGTTAGCTTTGTTGGTTTTTTTGTTTGTTTAAATGCCAATGGGCGTGTATAGTGTGTGTGTGTGTGTGTGTGTGTGTGTGTGTGTGTGTGTGTGTTTGTAGGCTTTATCCGGCACTTTTGAATCATGTGTGTGTTTGTGTGTGTGTGCGTGCTCGCGTGTGCGTGTGCGCAGGTGCATGGGCACTTGTTCATTTGTGCGGACTTCCACGTGCCGTTGCATGCCTCAAAATACCCTTTCATGAAGAGAAGGGTGTCAGTCTATACCCCAACATAGTGAAGAGCCCATAACGGCACCAGCCAGCCAGCCACAACAAAGTGGTACTGAGGGACACAAATACCTGGTGGAAAAATCTATTTCTCCTGTCGATCCATCCCCCTTGCCGTGTAAATCAGATAAAACAGCAGCGGATTAGGGCCCAGAGGGGCAAAAAACAACGCCAGCTAGAAATCAGATAATACACGAATGGATTATGTGACGACGGGAGAAAAAGAAAAGAGAAAGAGTCAAAAGCCGCTTAGTTCTTACAGAGTATTTTTGGGGAATAGAGGAAATGAGTAGTGCGGTGACTGGGTGGATTTATTAAAGGTAAGGTTGAATAATTTGCTGTAGATCTGCAGCAGTTCCAAGGCTTTACATGTATTCCATTACCATACAAAGCCAAAAGCACTGAGTGAAGTTAGATCGAAGGGAAACTAAGTGTGACTAGAATGTTTGTTGTTGTTGTTGTTGATATGAGTCGATTCCTGATCTTGATATTGGTCTCCCAAGATCGGGTTACTTCATCGAACTGAAACACAAAAGGAAACGACTATGTGACAAGGAAAGGGGAAAGGTAAAAAACAAAACCAACCAACAACCGAAGAGTCGAAAGCTGCTTAGTTTCTGCAAAGCACTTTAGGAACAAGAGGAAATGAGTAGCGGTGATTGGGGAAATAATCTGAGTGAGGTCAAGATGGAACACGTTAAAGATCTGCCGTGATTACAGGCTCTTACGTTCCAGCGCCGCCAGGCATGTGCCTTCAGTCAAGTTGTATCGAAGGGAACATTTGCGTGACTAGGAAATTTTGTTGTGGATTCAAGTCGATTAGTTTTCCTACTTGATATTGTTTCCCTAAGATCAGGTTACTACATTTGAGGAAAATAGCTTCAGCAGGAGCTATAACAACAGCACCAGGACCAACAGTAGAAACAACAACGAGAACAATAACTACAATAGCAGCAAACCTCCGGACTTTTTCAGAAAATACTGCACTTTCGCAACGATAGAAACGGTAAAGGTTGGGTTTTTTTGTTTTGTTTTGTTTTGGCCTTGTTTTCTTTGCCCAAATCATTACAAGAAAGTAATGTCGTATGTCGATTACGGCTAATCATCACTGAGATCAATTTTCCTAATCTCTTTATTGGAGCAATCAGATGTTTGATCGGTTCCTCGGTGAACAGAGACAGACAGGGGGAGAGAGCGACAGACAGAGAGAGGAGAGAGAAGAAGAGAGAGGAGAGAGAGAGAGGAGGAGAGGAGAGAGAGAGAGAGAGAGAGAGAGAGAGAGAGAGAGAGAGACAGACAGACAGACAGACAGACAGACAGACAGACAGAAGAGATAATTTTTTTGTTAGAGGACAATTATGTCAATAGAAACAACTCTCAGAAAATCACCCGCAGCAACAATAGATGCAATATAACTAATAAATTAATAGAATAATCACCATCATGGTCGTCATCGTCATCGTCATCATCATCATCACCACCATCACCACCACCACCACCACCACCACCACCACCACCATTAATAACAATAATGACGATGAACAAGGCACCAGGCTAAATCCTGGACTTGCCCGTGACATTATCCCCGCGTTCAAGCCCAAAGTGATGAAGTTGTTCCGGATCGATCCATTTTAAGTGACGAATTGCTTTTCTGCATATTAAATCACACAGTTTACGCATCGGTTCAAATAAATTTTGTGCTAGGTCTAATGAAACTCCGAGCAGAATGTTGTCATTGAGTTGTGACACAGCTTCTTTGCCTTTGGTTGACGCTTGTGTGATTTTCCTGTCGCTGTTTATGTGTTATTGATGAGGTTATTGTATTCATTCTACTATAGGCTATCTTTGTTTTTGTTGTCAGCTGTTGATGATTTGTCAAGTCGCGTTCATTCCATAGTGACAGTTGAAGGTTCTAATGCTGGGATTTGGTCTTGCGTCAAGTCAGCAACGAGTACGTCCACAATGTTGACAGGGGTTGACGCAGTTTACTCTCCACACGTCCATGATTTGCTCCCAGCCTTGTAACGTTTCTCTCAAAAGAAATTCCAGGTTTGTGATCAGACCGTCAGACATCACTCACTCGCCTTTTCTTCAAAACCGGTTGTGGAGGAAAGTGGAATGGAATGGATGGCAGTGCGTTAGCACAGCGATAGGCCTTTGCTGCTGCTGCTGCTGCTACAAGTGAAAGTTAGCCTAGTGAAGAGGCCTGTTGACATCAGCCAAACAGCTTTAGCCAAACATGGCCTGTGATTATTGTGCCGGCAAACACAAATTGAAGTCGCCTGTCGGGGAGAAGTAATTGATGGATGCGGGACTATTGATCAGGTCGATGCGTGGAGTGCGGCGGCATGCCTGTCATTTATATTAAAGTAGGAAGGAGGGAAACAGTAGGTGAGTGGATGGACGATGTTGAATTTCCATCTTCTTCTTGTTGTGAGTATTTCGAGGATCGTTATGTGTTGGTTTTGTTGTTGTTCTAGTTGTAATGGTGATTGTAATTGTGATGTTGTCTTTCTTTGTCTCGCAATTACGTATGTAAATCTGCCCGTTTCTGTCTCTCTCTCTGCGTCCATCTGTCTGCCCACTTCTGTCTGTCTGTCACTGTCTTTGTGTGCGCGTGTAATAGTAATTTTAACCCAACATAATGCGCGCCTAGAGGTCTGGCATTCAGTGGTAACAGACAGCAAACTGTACTTTGGTTCCTCATCTGAAGTAGGAGTAAGGATCCCTATATGGCCAGGTACTTGAAGCCAGCCATACACGCAAACTTCTCTTCCAGTGTGGACTTAGGGCCTCTCGGTGATTCCTAAGTAGGATGAATGAGACATTGTGCATATTCTGTTGTGACCTCCAGGGTGTTAAGCTGGGGAATGCCCGACAATAACAAGTCTAGAGCTTACGCCTGGTTAAGTATGGCAAGAGTCACAGCAGTGAAGCAAAGCAATAGTTCACGCCTACAAGCCTTTTGGGCCTATCCTCCAGTTGTCTGAAACACATTAAACTGACGCCCAAAAGTAAGCTGATGAAACTGAGGAATCAGCGTTACTTAGATAAATTTGTCAGGCACGTGATTGGATGAGTTTAAAACGTCCACATAGCTAATGCTTTTCGGGACAAGTTGTTGTGGGTGATAAACACCCACGCGGTATGTGGTTGGTGGTATTCTACTCGCAGTGGAGGTGTCTAACTAATCCAGGGATGGATGGCTGCAGTTCAGAAGACAAGGAGGTCTATCTCTCCAAGATTACTCAGCTAGGCGGCCAAGCGAAGCAACTGTTCTTTCAGGCACATGGGTGTGTTTTAGGTCATGGTGTATTTTCACCTCACCGCTTTTACTTGTGTGTGTGTGTGTGACACGCCTGTTTTGAAACAATATGAAATCATCATTTACGCACGCGTGCGCGCGCGCGCGCCTGCACACACACACACACACACATACACACATACACACACACACACACACACACCCACGCACGCACGCACGCACACGCATACGCACTGGACTGTTTGTTGTCGCTTCTAGTTTAGAGTAAGGTGTTTTTTTGTTTTAATTAAATTATAAAAAAAAAGATAGTGTAGTAAGTGCACTTGTGATAATAGTACTGGGTGGGATGATGATGACTTATTCATTTATTCGTTTCTTGGTCTAGTGTTTTAGAAGTAAATATTTCATCCAGTACAGACCTCAGTCCTCTATGCATACTGCTTTCAGATCTATCTATCTATCTATCTATCTATCTGTCCCGTAGTCTGACGACCGTGGGGGCACCCTCAAAGACTCAACAACCAGTTCCCTCCATTCCTCTCTCTGTTCTGCCTTTCTCAGGGTTTTGTTGAGTTCTAGGCCTGTCCATTCGCTGATGTTATCCTCCCAGCTCTTCCTTGGTCTGCCTCTTCTTCTTCCTCCCTGGACAGTGCCTTGTAGAACTGTCTTTGCAAGTCCTTTGGATCTTGTGACATGCCCATACCATTTAAGTTTACGTTTTTTCACGATCGTTAGAAGGTTCTCATAGGGTCCAATGGTTTGCTGGATTCTGTTATGCACGCTTTCGTTGCTTATGTGGTCTTTCAGATAGGGGCACGTAAAGCTGGATTTTTTTTTTCCTTTTTCAAATTTCTATGATTCTCTCTTCATCACCCCCTCCTCCCTCCGCCTACCCCTTGGAGAGAGAGAGAGAGAGAGAGAGAGAGAGAGAGAGAGAGAGAGAGAGAGAGAGAGAGAGAGAGAGATTGATTTGTGGGCGTAGGGTACAAAGAAGCGAAAAGAGACCAAACCAGTTCTTGACTTGAAGTCATCGCCGCCACGTTCACATCATGGGATCAGCGTCGGTCTTGCGGAAAGTCTTTTTTATCAGTCCACACTGAAGAGTTTCTCCCTTCACTGACTCGCTCTGGGAGAAGTGGTGTACGTGTGATCTGATAGTTTGTGCTCTGTTAAACTTCACCTATAGATACTAGCCTACTTTGGCCTTAGTGTTGTTTTAGCTTAAACAGGTTTTGTTAAACAGAGCATAATATAATAATATATGAACAACAATCATCAACAGCATAGCAGCAACAAGCTTAAGAGTTATATTGTGCTCAAGAGATATCTTAGTATTATTTTGCATGATGTTTATTTAGAATACTGGCGTGATTTTTGTTGTGATTTTTTTTGTTTTCCTCTAAGCTGAGAAGATGATGACTTTGTGTCATCTCTGGGAAAAGAAACAAACAAATAAAACAAGAATACAACGTCAACAACAAAAATAACAACAATAAAGTCTCACCAGTCTAGTGAGTGCAAGATTGGGTTGAGTGTATATACTCCAAAATATAAACTCACGTACGCATTTATATACTAACCACAAATAGTATACAAATGTCACAAATACGAACATATCCTCCCCCCCCTCTCTCTCTTTTTCTCTCTCTCACACACACACCTACTTATGCACGCACACACACACACACACACGCACACACACACGCACGCACGCACGCACGCACGCACGCGCGCGCGCTTATGCACGCGCGTATGCAGCGTGTCCTCCCGCGCACAAAGCACAGGTACTATGCACCGTGTAATCATGAATATAATCCTTGTCTGGGATACACACCTTGGCTGACATGTTTGAAGACTTGGTCTCCTGTGACAAGTAGTGATCGTTCACTCCTAGCCATATTGCTATTTTTTCCCGCGCGCGCGCATGTGTGTGTGTGTGTGTGTGTGTGTGTGTGTGTGTGTGTGTGTGTGAGTGTGTGTTGTCTGAATAATATTCTTTCACATGAAGCACAGACAGTGTCCGTTTCTGTCGATGACTCAACCCCTGTCTCTGTCTGTCTGTTCCAAATGTCTCTCTTTCATGCAGACATACACTTAACAGACAGACAGATAGGCAAGCGAGCAAGCAGGCAGGCAGGCATGGATGCATGCGCTCACTACTTCACTCACTCTCCTTCTGTCTGTCTGTCTGCCTGTCTGTCTGTGTATCTATATATCTTACCTTCTGTCTGTCTGTGTCAATATATATGTTACGCCTATGTTTTGCCTATTTCATGAAATCGGCAAGTGATTTGCTGAGTTCATGAAATAAGCAGTTTGGTTGCCTATTTCATGAAATCGGCAAAACTTTGCCTATTACATGAAATCGGCAATTGCACGATTTAGGCGAAACATATATAATCGCAACACGCACATACACAGACACACACAAAAGGACATTCCATCCTTTTAAAAACTTCACTCCCCTAAAAACAACAACCACCATACAGTACAGAAAACAAAAACGAGGAACTGATGCGGGGTGAGAGTGAGAGACACTGTGTGTGCGTGTGTGTGTGCGCGCGCGTGCGTGCGTGTGTGTGTGCGTGCGTGAGTGTGTATATATGAAAGGGACAGAAAAGAATGTGACCCCCCCCCCCCTTCCCCCTCATATATTTTCTACAACAACGCTCCCTGCTTGTCAGAGTAGTCAGCCGTAAACACCGACGGCATGAAGAATTGCAAATGATGTGAGGGTGCTTTTATTCCTTGTGTGTGTGTGTGTGTGTGTGTGTGTGTGTGTGTGTTCCAGTGTCTTAAATAAGGGAGACAAATATGAAAAAGTGAGCATAGGTGTTTACACTCAATGCATTGTGTGTTGTGGTGTAACGTGTGTGTGTGTGTGTGAAGTCAAGTCAAATTTTTATTTCCAGATGGTACATTGAATGGAACATTGTGTGTGTGTGTGTGTGTGTGTGTGTGTGTGGAGAGAGAGAGAGAGAGAGAGAGAGAGAGAGAGAGAGAGAGAGAGAGAGAGAGAGAGAGAGAGTCTAATTTCTGAACGTAATGAATTAAATATAATTTTTTTTAAAGCCAGTGCTCAAGGCGAAAAAGACAAAAGTTTAAGTCAACATGAAGCGTGCGTGTGTGCGTGCGTGTGAGAGATTTTATGGCTTTACCTTTATAACTTGTGTAGAGTCACAAAGGTCAGCAATATTTTTTAATGCATTTTTATATCTCATCCTTCCCTCTCCTCCCACCCCCTGGGGCGTGGATCCTATACATTATACATTCTGTAGTTTGGGGTGATGTTTTGGATTCCTTTTTCTTACTCTGTACTTGAAAAGAAATGTAAAAGTGCTTTGAAAATGAACAGGAAGTGGTAGGGGTTGGGGGGTCAAAATAATTATTTTTGTTTTTGTTTTTGTTCTCGTCAATAAAGCTTCACGCGCATGTTCATTTTCATTCAGTGCTTGTGATTGGCCAGGATTCCATTCCCTTCTGTCACACAAACACACACGTTTGTCTCACTTTATCTTTCCATTCCCCCCTTTTGATGGAAAGAAAGTCCTTGTTCAAGTGTGTGTGTGTGTAAAACTTATTCTTTACCCTGAGATAGAGCTATCTTTTTTCTTTGGTGTGGCCGTAGGAACAATTCCAAAGTCCACTGACATAACTAGTCAGATGTGTACAAAGTGTAGATTTCCTCAGCATGATTTCTTCTGGTATATATATATGTAGTTTAAGTATGTTTTATCCTCTGGAACAGTACTCGTAGCAACAGCAAGCATGGTTTATTTTGGGTCTTTGAATTTTATGAAGTATATTCTGGATAAGTTTGTCATGAATTTGTGACTTTTTTTGAATAACTAAGATTTCAGCCACTATTTTGTTTTAAAAGGCTGTGTATTACATGTTGTTCGTTATTTCAACATGTCAGTGATGAATATCACGGCTTTTATCTGCTGGGAGCCAGCCTGTGTGTGTGCTACACCCCAGGTGTGCTTCAAGGCAGTCGGCTTTCACCTCCTGTTTTAATGCCAGGTGTTCTTGTATTGACCAACACTTTCGTTCAGGAGTTCAGTGAAGGGCAGCGTGTGAGATGTTATGTTGTAATCGATGACTGTGCCCAGTGCACTTGCATTGCATTCTTATGATGACGGTGTTGATAATTATCATTGTTACTCATAACAATAGTAATAGTGATATTTTTAAAAAGCTGTATCGGACAAGTGGATGCTGATTGTGTAGGCCCAACAAATTCACAGCATTTAAAAAAAAAAAAGAGTGGTGCCTGCGCACATGTGTGTGTGTGTGTGTTTGTGTGTGTGTGTGTGCGTGCGCGCGCGCGCGCGCGCGTGTGTGTGTGTGTGTGTGTGTGTGTAAGGTTTAGGGCTTATGGAGGCCACTTTTTGCCATTCTCCAACATTGTCAGTCAAGCAACAAACTGAAAGGGACAGCGGTCCCAGACGGTCGCGGTTTCATACTTAACCATAGATCTTACACCCAACTCGGTTTAGAATTGTAAATGCAAAATCTCTTGCAGTTTTGAGAGAATATCTATTACACTGTTTAACATTCTGACGGTGGTTAGACTATACTATGTGCTTTTATTCATGATAAGACGAGAACATCCCGATTTATCTGGGATTTTCTTTTTTTTTAACCATCAACTTTAGCAGTAGTAAGTGGACACTTCCGACCCAAAGATGTTTTCTAATCTACAATCTGGGGTAGTAGACACTCGCTACCATTGCCTTGCCGTGTCATGCGAGGAGTCCTGTACCGTACAGAGAGGAAACTGAGAACGTTGTAATAAGAAAATTAGTCCTCTCTCTCCCACTGTAGCTACTGCGGGAAGATCCAGTTTTGCTGTCAAGTAAAAGCTTTTGAAGGCTTTCACGTTTTGTGTGTGTGTGTTTATCTCCCTTGTCTAGTCCCAGGTTTCGCCTTCTTTTGCTGACCTTTTTTTTTTTTTTCCCTCTACCCCTCTTGATAAAATGTGTCTTTCTCCCGGTGTATCTTCCTCTCTGTGTGTCTTTCCCCCTGTGTGTCTTCCTCTCTGTGTGTCTTTCCCCCTGTGTATCTTCCTCTCTGTGTGTCTTTCTCCCGGTGTATCTTCCTCTCTGTGTGTCTTTCCCCCTGTGTGTCTTCCTCTCTGTGTGTCTTTCCCCCTGTGTGTCTTCCTCTCTGTGTGTCTTTCCCCCTGTGTATCTTCCTCTCTGTGTGTCTTTCCCCTGGTGTCTTCCTCTGTGTGTGTCTTTCCCCCTGTTGTCTTCCTCTGTGTGTGTCTTTCCCCTGTGTGTCTTCCTCTCTGTGTGTCTTTCCCCCTGTGTGTCTTCCTCTCTGTGTGTCTTTCCCCCTGTGTATCTTCCTCTCTGTGTGTCTTTCCCCCTGTGTGTCTTCCTCTCTGTGTGTCTTTCCCCCTGTGTGTCTTCCTCTCTGTGTGTCTTTCCCCCTGTGTATCTTCCTCTCTGTGTGTCTTTCCCCCTGTGTATCTTCCTCTCTGTGTGTCTTTCCCCCTGTGTGTCTTCCTCTCTGTGTGTCTTTCCCCCTGTGTGTCTTCCTCTCTGTGTGTCTTTCTCCCTGTGTGTCTTCCTCTGTGTGTCTTTCCCCCTGTGTGTCTTCCTCTCTGTGTGTCTTTCCCCCTGTGTATCTTCCTCTCTGTGTGTCTTTCCCCCCTGTGTGTCTTCCTCTCTGTGTGTCTTTCCCCTGTGTATCTTCCTCTCTGTGTGTCTTTCCCCTGTGTATCTTCCTCTCTGTGTGTCTTTCTCCCTGTGTATCTTCCTCTCTGTGTGTCTTTCTCCCTGTGTGTCTTCCTCTCTGTGTGTCTTTCTCCCTGTGTATCTTCCTCTCTGTGTGTCTTTCTCCCTGTGTATCTTCCTCTCTGTGTGTCTTTCCCCCTGTGTGTCTTCCTCTCTGTGTGTCTTTCCCCTGTGTGTCTTCCTCTCTGTGTGTCTTTCCCCCTGTGTGTCTTCCTCTCTGTGTGTCTTTTGCTCTGTGTCTGATCGTGTTTCTTCCCCCCTCTCTCTCTCTCTCTCTGCCCCTTGGGGTGTTCTTGAAATAAATCTTGAATCTGTTTCTCTAAGCAGTTCGGCAACCCCCTTCATGTATGGGCCAGTGGTCTTTTCGTGAATTAGTCATTGGAGTTCCGAGTTGTTGTATTTTCCTGCCTCGGTCCCTCTTTCTCTGAGTCTTTGTGTCATGTCTTTTGCCACGCCTCTCCTCTCTGCATCTCCCCTTTCTGTCTCTCATATTCACGTTGTCACTTTATCTTTCTCTGTCTGTTCGTCACGACGTCAGTCTGTTGTCGTCCCCCCTCCCCCCCCCCCCCCCCCCCCCCCCGCCCCCTTTCTCTGTCTATGTCTGTCTGTGCCTGTCTGTGTCTGTCTGTCACTCACTTCACTTTCTCTTTCTCATACACACACACACACACACACACACACACACACACACACACACACACACACACACACACACACACACACACACACACCTCTCTCCTCTCTCTCACTCTCTCTTCTCTCTCCTCTCTCCTCCCCCCTCTCCTCATCTCCTCTCTCTCTCCTCCCTCCCTCCTCTCTCCTCTCCTCCCCCCTCTCCTCTCCTCCCTCCCCCTCTCCCTCCCTCCCTCCCCTCCCTCTCTCTCTCTTCTCCCTCTCCATCCCTCCTCTCTCTCTCTCAGTACAAACTAGTTAGCTGTACAGTCAGTCCACCAGCACTAGTCCAAACATACAATGCAGCCAGCACAGCGAGTGCATTGCTTTTAAAGTCTGACAATAATTGTCATCTATCATTAGGCACGTGGAGCGGCGCGGCATAGCGTGGCAGAGTACGTTGCTTTCGGCATCTATCTATCTTCTCATCCACCGCCTTTTTTTGTCCACGTCACTGGGGAATATAGGAAGATGTACACACTCACTATACTACAGGGAGCAGGAAGAGAGAAAAGAAAAGGAAAAGAAAGAAAGGAAGGAAGGAGGGAGGGAGGGAGGAAGAAAGGAAGGAAGGAGAAGGAAAGAAAGATAGATGGGAAGGGAGGAAAGAAAGGGGAAGGAGAAAAAGAAAAACAATCCCCCCCCCAAAAAAAAAAAAGGAGGAAAGAAAAGAGAGGAAGAAGGAAGGAAGTGGAAAGAAGGAAAGAAGGAATGAAAAGGAGGAAGAAAAAGAAGGAAATGGAGGAAGGAAGAAAAGAAAATGAAAGAAGGAAGGAGTGAAAGAGGCAAAATGGAAGATAGTGATGGAGGGAGGTAGGGACGATAGAAGAAAGGAAGGAAGGAAGGCAGAAAGAAAGGAAGAGAAAAGGACGGAACAAGTCTGGAAAAGCAGGGTCGGATGGAATGTCATTATTTTGTCGCTTTCTTTCGAGTACTTATCGGGGATGTCTTTACGTGTCATTAAGTGCGTGATAGGGAAAAAAAAATTGCGTGTTCCTTAGTGTTGACAGTGTGCGCGCGCACGGTGTGTGTGTTGTGTGTGTGTGTGTTGTGTGTGTGTGGTGCTTGAGAAGGGAGGAACTGGAAGGAACAGAGAGAGAGAGAGAGAGAGAGAGAGAGAGAGAGAGACGAGAGAGAGAGAGAGAGAGAGAGAGAGAGAGAAAGATGTAGTATGTTGATTAAGAAAATGGTATTGGGTTTTGCCTTCTAATCTTAATTTCGAACACACACCACACACACACACACACACACACACACACACACACACACACACACACACACACACACACACACACATAAGTACACTTAAGTTTTTAAAACACTCAAATACTAAGTGTATTGGTAAGTCCCGTGCCGTCATGAAATGAAGCGTGTAGGGCTAGGCCTAACCCTTACATGTGACTACAACTTCTGTAACTATGTTCTCAAGTTCCCTCGAAGGGGGGGGGGGGGGGGGGGGGGGGGGGGGGGGGGGGGGGGGGGGGTGTCAGTATAACGAGCATCTCCACCTTCTGGAAATTCTGTGCTAGCAATTCCCTCTTTTCTATCCCTCTCTGTGTTTCTGCCTCGTTCTTTTTTTCCCCTATCACCCCCTTCTTGCCTATTTTCTGCCTGCTTGGTCAATTATTCTCCCCCCCCCCAATCCCAGAAAGATTCAAAAGATAACAATTCTCTCCCACACCGAAGTGGGCTGTGTTGGGCATGACTTGTCACAATGCATTTTCGTTCATATGACAAGACACCAATAGTTGCTGTCTGAGCGTTCAACGAAGAAGAATGCTCTCAAGTAGCAGACGAGACTGCTGACGTGTGATAGGAATCATAAACTACAATCAAACGATCCTGTCTCTATTCTCAGAGTTTGAATCAACAGGAAATTGTATCAATGGTCGTGTTGCCTAACACAAGAGATCAGACTGGACTGGGGTGGTCAGTAGATAAGTGGGACATTTTCAGACCATTCTGTGCTTGCCTTGGGGGCAACAGATTCCGTGATTGACTGCTTCCGTTCTTACTGAAATGGGTGGGAAGGGCCAAACATCGACATGATCAGATAGGACGAAGTCCTGAGGTCTGTTATAGCTAGGCCTATATTATTAGATCTCTGCGAGAGGGAAACATCTGGCTGGCTTTCCTTGTGTGTATGTGTGGTGTTGTGTGTGTGTGTGTGTGTGTGTGTGTGTGTGAGTTGTGTGTTGTGTGTGTGTGTGCGCGCGCGAGCGCGCGCGCGCCGCGCGCCGTGTGTGTGTGTGTGTGTGTGTTGTGTGTGTGTGACTTGTCTCAGTGTCTGTCTGCAACCTATGTCTGTGTCTGTTTGTCTGCCCGCCTGCCCTGCCTGTTTGTCTGTTTGTCTACCTGTCTGTCTCAATCTTTCTTTCTCTGTCTCCTTCCTTC
>CM054135.1:96063789-96068789 GCA_028751875.1 Rapana venosa | reverse complement strand
CATCGTCGTCGTCGCAGTTCAAGAAGTAGCAGCAGTACCCACATCACCGTTGCCGTTACTGTCGCTGTACAGTCGCTGCCATAACAACATTGATTGTTTCCATACCAAACCAGCAAACAAAGTATAGAAAGATAAACTCCCCCCCCCCCCCCTTCCCCCTCCTTCCCTCATCCGAAACAAAACCAACAACCCTTCTGCTAGTCTACACTCGCACCTTCCTTCCCCCTGTCCCCATCGTATCGTCCGCAGAAACAATTGCAGCAGTAGTAGCAGCAGCAGTAGCAGCAGCAGTAGTAGTAGTAGTAGCAGCAGTAGCAGCAGCAGCAGCAGTAGCAGCAGCAGCAGCAGTAGCAGCAGTAGTAGTAGCAGCAGCAGCAGTAGTAGTAGCAGCAGCAGCAGTAGCAGCAGCAGCAGCAGTAGCAGCAGCAGTAGCAGCAGCAGCAGTAGCAGCAGCAGCAGTAGCAGTAGTAGCAGCAGCAGCAATAAGCCTTGGTTGATGGTTAATAAGTACTGTAGTTCACATTTTCTCCTCCCGTCCCCCTTCTCCTTTGCTCTCTTTCACATTGAATTGTTTTTCTTCTTTCAGTGTCACTTTTCTGTCTGTCTCTGTTTTTGTTTCTGTCTGTCTGTCTCTCCCTTCGACTCTCACACGCATGGGCGTATATTAACATGGTGTCTTAATTGATATTTCTCAATCTTACATTGAAAAAACAATCGAAAAATCTCCCCCAAAAGTTCACGAAAGATTATTTTCTACATTCTCAGAAAGAAAGAAAGAAAAAAAAGATCCAAACAAAACCAACTACCAGATGAAATCAAGTTAGATGTTGATCGTCCGTATTGTCTCATGATTTCGGAGAGCGTTTATTATGTTTTGTCTTCGTGTTATGAGTAAACTATTTGCTAGGCCTATGTAATTTGTTTACCTTTGTGCGATAAACCTGATCACTATCTATTTGGCCTACGTAGGATGTACTATTGCTTAACGTTTTTCAGTGATTAGAACTAATCTTTTAGAAAAATTTGCTGATTGAAATCAGCATTACTGCATGCTATAAATCACCTTTTCTGTTTTAAGCCACTGTTCAGCCCTAAATGGGTTTAACTTGATAATTGCAGAGCCAGCGACTTTCCTCACTTTCACGAGTTTTCTCACGAAATTGAACATGGTAAAAATGTGGATGGGCAGGTTGTATCGGATTCCGGGGCTGGACTGTACTGGTGTACATGAGGGAGGGCTTGTTCGTGAGAGTAACTATTTGTAGGGCATGTAATTTGTTTACCTTTGATGCGATAACGAAACTAACTTTGCATAGTAGGATGTACTATGCTTACGTTTTGCAGTGATTAGATACTAACTTTAAAAAATTGCTGGTTGAAATCAGCAATGCATTTAATCACTTTTGGCTTTTTAAACACGTTCACGCTCTAAAGAGTTTAATTGTAATGGCATGAGCAGCGACTTTCTATCTTTCACGAGTATTACGAATTGAAAGCAGTGTGTAGATGTGTGTGTTGGTGAGTGTTGTTCGTGATTGGGTGGATGTGTGGTGTAATGTGTGGTGGGTGTGTGTCGTAGCTTGTGTGAGGGAAGAGAGACTAGTCTGCGTTATGAGAGAGAGAAGAAGAGAGACGAGAGACTGCAAGATGAGAGGAGGAAAATGTGTTAGTGGGTGTGTGTATATTGTGTGTGTTGGAGGTGTGTATGTCATTTGGTGTGTGTGTGTGTGTGGTGAGTGTGTGGAGAAAGAGGAGGGTTCAGTGTCTAGTGCATGTGTCCGACGTTGTGTATCTGTGTATTGTGTGAAAGCTGTAGTATTTTGACGAGGTTGTGGTGGAGGGGTGTGTGAGAGAGAGAGAGAGAGAGAGAGAGAGAGAGAGAGAGAGAGAGAGAGAAGAGAGAGAGAGAGAGAGAGAGAGAGAGCTCGTACGTACAGACACACAGACAACATACCGACGCACACACGCGCACACACCGCACACACATACCCACGTTCGCGTGCGCGCACGCGCGCTCACACACACAATTTAACACAAAACTTAAAAACACAACACACACAACACACAAACAAGCACGACACACACACACACACACACACTCGCTTACCACTGTTACACTCTCTCTGACCAACAGTGATCGGGTAGCTGGTATGTACAGTATACTTGGATATCATTCTTACGATATGAGTTTCCGGCATATCTCATTCCAAATCCCCCACCCCTACGCTCTGATTCAGCACAATTCAGCGAATAATGCTGTCACTGTTGATGTGGTTCCAGAAGAGGCGGGAGGCCAGCGTGACGTCATCATGGCGATGACGAGGAGGGACAAGGAAGCGGAGGAGGGGATGGAGGATATGATCAATATTGGGTGAAGTGAGGCTTGGTTGTTTGTTTCTTTGCCGGTTGTTTTTTTGTTTGTTTGTTTCTGTGGACTGTTCGTGTATTTCTTTCTGACAACCACTCTTGTGGAAATGCCAGGAGCTCAGCTCTAAACATGTGAAGAGTATATCCACCTGTTGTATCATATTCTGTGTAAGTTTCGTTTTTCTAGTGCTTCCTTTATTTCTGACCTCATTTTTTGTGTCTGTCGTCGCTTTAGTTCCTGGGGTCTTTTCTGCCTTTCCATACCATTTACCTAAGGTAGTGTGCCTTTAGTCCCCAACCGCCTCCCCCGGTTTTATTTTCCTGTTTCATCGTCTGGTACGTGTCATTTGTAGGCCTGCAGGTAGGTTACGGCCATTAGGTAATGAGACTCTCAGCACTGGGATGAATGCAAGTTTATTCATTCTGCAGTGGTATTCATCGATATGCTATACTTTAGGGAACACTGAAGAAGAATACACTTTGATCTTGTTTGTTTTTTGTATAGCTTAAGTTTTTTAAAAAATGCGTTTTAGTTTATGCTTTATAAAATGTCTTATCTCACCAGTTTGTCCTATAGTCTTGGATACCTTTGGGGCACCACACATCTTGTAGCCAGCTTCCTCCATATTTTCGAGTTCCATCCTCTGTTCACTCTGCTATGCTTTCTTTCCATCCACTCCTTGGTCTCCCTCCTCTTCTCGCCCCCTGCATTGTTTCATGCAAGAGAGCTTTTGCCAAAAAGTTTTCGAAAAGAAAAGCCCAAATCCCTTTTAAATCTAGGGAAAGAAAGCTAAGCCGAATAATTAGCATTCACAACATAGCCTACTTTCATTTTGCCTGTAAGGAATGCAGTGATTAAGGCAAGAATTATGTCATAAGCAGTTTTTTGTGCAGGCTGATAAAGTGGAGTAGTGGTGAGGGCGGGCAATAATGGCGTGGTTGGTTTAGGGGAGAGGAGTAACAACGTGTTTGGCATGATCGGAGTTGACGGGGTGAAAACCTGAGGCGGTGGGTTAGGCTTAAAGCAGTACCAGGTATTGTTCTAGTAATCATGCCATCTGCTAGACTGTCAGCTGGCACCACTAAACCACTGCTCTAAAAACACACTGCAATGGATAGAAGAAATGCACACGCTTTGGGTAACTGCAGTCATTATATCAGGTTGT
This sequence comes from Rapana venosa, assembly GCA_028751875.1. NCBI lineage: Eukaryota > Metazoa > Mollusca > Gastropoda > Neogastropoda > Muricidae > Rapana > Rapana venosa. The sequence goes on along the minus strand of CM054135.1, from coordinate 96,065,256 downwards.
GTAATCGTAGTATACAGGACAGGACGAGTCTCTCTCTTCTTCTCTTCTCCCGTAACTTCCTGAGGAATCGTTGGCGCACTGTGCGATTTTTTCCGGGTCTTGTGCTTTGGGCAAGTTGATCCTGGTGGAGCCCATCCCTCTCCATGCACAGGGTGCATGCTGGGTGTGTTCACGTTTCTGTAATCCACCAAACGCCGAGTCGAATGACATGATTTTTAACCTGCATGTTTGATTTTCTGCATGCGTATGTTTTTCTACACTGGGTGATTATGGCTTTGGCAGGCCTGTGCATTAAGTTGACCCGACATGTTGTAATATGTCGACCTGACATGTTATCGTAAACAATCCCCGCCCTTAATTCACCAGTACGTCACTGCCCAGTTTCGAACCCACAACCACTGAACTACTGCTCTAGAAACTGTAGATTTACAAAATGTCCAAAACGTTGAGTGACTGCAGGATTTAAATCCAGATAGCTGACCTCAGTAGAAGAGAAAGAGGGATGGGTATTCAGAGAAAACAAGAAGATGGTGGCGATGCATTTTCTTCAGAAATAACTCGAGTTAAAAATAGCAGGGACAGAATATTAAAATACCAAGAATCATAGCTTAGTAAAACTGACTAGTAAAGCGATTGTACATTGCATTGAGGGACAAGAATAGGGGCAAAGTCGGTGAACTTGGTGAGGTGTGTGTGTGTGTGTGTGTGTGTAGTTTAGTTCTTGTGACTTGTAGTGTACCACAGAAGCCATGTGAGTGGTGGCCCTGGGGGAAATCCAAATAATGGTATTGAGTTACACTGCCTTTCAAGGCCACTAGTTTCACAAGCGCTTCTTCCTTTTTTTCTTTCTTGTTTCCCCTCTTCTCTCTCTCTCTCTCTCTCTCTTCTCTCTCTCTATCTCTCTCTCTCTCTCTCTCTCTCTCCTCTCTCTGTCAGTTCTGTCTTTCGGTCTGCTGACGTCTGTCTATCTTTCCTTCACCTTTTCTTTCGTTCTTTCTGTCAGTGTATCATTGTTTCTTTGGTTTAAACAAATGTTTATTCAGAAAAGAAGCGCATGGCTTCTTTCCTTCTGTCTTTACCAGAATCTTCATTTATGTTGTGGTGAATGTTTAGTTATCTGCTGATCAGGGTTTTATTGGGGGTTTTTGTGCTTCGTTAAGAAAAAAAAAATAATGATGATGAAGATGAGAGTAATGCTGACGATGATAATGATGGTGACCTTAGTGGTAATGAAGGAGGTACACGGTGGGAATGATGATGGTGATAATGGTGGTGGTGATGTTGATAATATGCTGCTGCTGCTGATGATAGTGGTGGTGACGATAATGGTAGTGTCAGGTGATGATGATGACAAGTGATTTTCATTTTCTTTCTTTTTTTGTTGTTTCTGCTTTGCATAATGATATGTAAATTTGGGGGTGGGTGGGAGTGGGGTGGGGGTTTCTTGTCACCGTCGTCTCTTCATTG
>CM054135.1:96048789-96058789 GCA_028751875.1 Rapana venosa | reverse complement strand
AGTCCCATAACCTATAAGGTCGTAGGGGAGCGAGGCGTCAGAGACCTCACTTCTCTAGGGCCAGCATATTGAGGGCGGCGCCCATCTCCTCTCCCTCGCTGCTTTACCTTCCCTGACCCTAAAGAGGGCAGGTACCCAATTACAGCTGGGTGAACTGGGGGAACTGTACTGAAGCCAAGGCGCGCAAACTGTCACCCATCCAAGTGGTAACCACGCTCGACGCTGCTTAACTTGGCTGGGGAAAAGCGAGTGCTCCGACCACTGAGCTATCCCGTCCCCTAACTGGATTGGCCTTGATCATAATGGAGGTGCTACGAAAACAAATTCGATAACAGATTAACTTGCATGTTCTTGCAGATATTTTTTTGCAAACAGAGATAAACCTGATGTCTCTTGTGCTGGTTTTGATGGGATAGAACCACGGATAAGACAACTGGTTGTCGCAGCAGAGTCAGTTTGATCAGGAACGTTTGATAGAAAGGATGGGAGGAGGAGGAGAGGGACGAGAGAGAGAGAGAAAGAGAGAGAGAGGAGAGAGAGAGAGAGGAGAGAGAGAGAGAGAGAGAGAGAGAGAGAGAGAGAGAGAGAGAGAAAGGAGGAGAGGAGGAAGAAGGGGGCAGGATGAGGAGGAGGGGCGAGAGAGAGAGGGAGGAGGAGGAGAAGGAGGAATGTGAAAGCAAAAATGTAATTCATTGAAAGCTATTTTTGTCAAGACGATGAGGTATGAACAAACATTTCACGACCGTTTTGAATCACTCTCACATGCACACACGCATGCTTGCGCTCGTGCACACACAACAGGAGGGAGGGAGGAGAGAAAGAGAGAGAAAGAGAGAGAGAGAGAGAGAGAGAGAGAGAGAGAGAGAAAAGAGAGAGAGAGAGAGGACGGACGGAGCAGACAGACAGACAGACAGACAGACAGACAGACAGACAGACAGACAGATGCTCGTAAACACATATATACAAACGCACCCACAGGTGCTGATGGACTCATGGATAGACAGACACAGACACACAGACACAGACACACAACAGACACACACACACACCACACACACACACACACACACACACACACACACACACACACACACACACACACAACACACACACACACACAGACAAGAAGCTAGCAATCAATCAGACGTGGAGCAGCGGAGTGCTGTGCCGGCCATGCATATTTGATGAGGGAGGGCCTATTCTGAGACCAGCCAGCTCAGAGAACAGGGCCGTCAACGACCTGTGGTGCACCATGGGCTGCCGTGACCTGCCTGCCTGCCTGCCTGCCTGCCTGCCTGCACCACACCTCAACACTCACTCACTAACACCACAGGAAGGGAGGGGAGGGCAGGGCCTGCCTCCCCATCAGTGCTGAAGTTAGAGAGATGACTGCACCACAATGAGGACAGTACATTCAGAGACATCCATACTCGCTCACTAGCGCCGCAGGAGGGGAGTACTGAACGAAGAGAGATGACTGCACCACAATGAAGACAGTACAGAGACGCCTACACTCTCTAACAGCACAGAAGGGGAGGCCCTCCCCATCAGTACTGAAGTCAGAGAAATGACTGCTTCTCAAGGTGGACAGCACAGAGACATCCACACTCACTAACATCACAGGAAGGGAGGGCCTGCCTTCCTATCAGTACTGAAGTTAGAGAGATGACTGCACCACAAAACAAGGAGAACAGTACAGAGACATCCATACTTACAACACAGGAGGGCCTGCCTCGCCATCAGTGCTAAAGTTAGATGACTGCACCACAAAACAAGGAGGACGGCACAGAGACATCCACACTCACTGACTCACACCACAGCAGGTCCCGCCTCCCCATCAGTACTGAAGTCAGAGAGATGACTGCACCACAAGGTGGGAAGTACAGAGGTACCAACACTCACCAACACTACAGGAAGAGAGGGGCTGCCTCCCCATCAGTACTGTGGTTACAGAGATGACTGCACCACAAGGTGGACAGTACAGAGACATCCACACTCACTACCACCACAGGAGAGGAGGGCCTTCAGTATTGAAATTAGAGAAATGAATGCACCACAAGGAGGACAGTATATTCAGAGACATCTACACTCACTCACTAACACCACAGGAAGAGAGGGCCTGCCTCCCCATCAGTACTGTAGTTAGAGAGATGACTGCACCACAATATGGACAGTACAGAGACAGCTACACTCTCTCACATCTTCTTAGTTGAGCGCTCAGACAGCAGCTACAGTAACAGTTGTCTGTCCTCCTCACCTCACCTCACCTCACCTCACCTCACCCATCCCGTAGCCCAGTAGACCGTTGGTGTACCACTGAAGATATTGCAATGTTGTCCGTCATATGAATGAAATCGCGTAGCGCTGCTGTCGGGCACCTGACAAGCCAGGCCCAGCGCATCCGACTGAAGAGTAGCAAGAGTACTGAAGTGATGACCGAGGACGTGCCTGACTTGGGCTTGGCATGACTTCTCCTTTAACTCCTTGAGGAGTCTTTGTGCCACTGAGCTGAATGTCTAAGGTAGAATTTCTTCGGAAGGTGAACTTGGCGGAGCACATCCCAGTCCCGGGTATACAGGATGCATGCTGGGTATGTTCGTGTCAGCCATGCTACCAGCCTTGCTAGTCAACTTATTTATGATTATTTGATTTGATTTATTAATTTTGTTTCATTATAAAGTAGGTGGATTGTTAACGTGCGCGCAAAGGTGTTATGCGTGCTTTTTCACACGGTACCTCGATTTGTCGGCTCACATGAGGGACTTGCAAAATTATGAACAGACACCTCAGAAGAGACTGGAACCCGTGTCCCCAGTCACAGTCAGATCAGGAGTAGGACATTCTAACCACAAGGCCTACTAGGACATGTAAGTCAGAACTGCTTTACCGATAGAAAGGTGTGGGTTAACCTGCAGAACAACATGGCTGGTACTGTGTGTGTGTATGTGTGTGTGTGTGTGTGTTTCCCGCTAGTTTATGTCGTTTTGAAGCAGAAGACGTTCACCACCAGAAGCTACTGTTTGTATTGCACAAGTTAACGTAGACGTCCATGGAGCAACACCTCGAAGTAGTACACTCGAGCAGTAACCCAGCCCAACAGGGTAAGTGTGTAAGCAGAGGCATAACAGCGAGTTTGGTGTTTCTACAGAAGAAAGAGAAAGGTCAATAAAAGACATAGGCAGCTGCTTACCCCGGACATTTTCCTTGCCCTAAAGTTTGAAGTTAAAGGAAAGGAGGAGAGTGTAAAGGCCGCAGTAGATAGACATTTATAGCTGGCCTGTCAGGATCAGTGTGTTGTGTCACCTTGCGTCCCGCTCTTTACCGATTACCATTACCGTTTGTTTGTCATCACCCAGACTTCAGTATAGTATGGCACATCAACACACAGACAGGTACAGACAAACAGGCAGACAGACGCGCGCGCGCGCGCGCACGCACACACACACCCATGCACACACACACGTTTATTTTATACTTTATTTTATTTTATTCTTTTATATCGAGGATAATGGAAAAAGCACTCATGTGCTTTTTTACATCCAGTCCCCGTGTGTATGCATTTTTGTAAATTTTGTCATCTGTTCCCACCAGCACACAATGGCCTACTCTTACGAAAAGCGGAACAGGATTTAACGTGTGCGCAAGAAGAGCGGAACAAGATTTAACGTGTTCGCACACGGGACCTCGGTTTATAGTGTGTGTATGTGTGTGTGTGTGTGAGAGAGAAGAGAGAGAGAGAGAGAGAGAGAGAGAGAGAGAGAGAGAGAGAGAGAGCGAGCGAGCGAGCTAGCTGAACAGACCTTTCAAAGCTTCATTACCTGGATGTTCGGTACACAACAAAAAGAAAAATGCCCGGGATATGCATTGTGTAAGAAGTACCAGCTGCTTTCCCAGAAACGCGCTGTTGCAGTGAAGTGGAAAGCAAAGAGATAGGCCACGTTCCAGTAGGCAGTGACAAAGCGGGACTGCCCCTTGTGCTGGAGGAACAACGTCAGCGCCAGGAGAAATCCGGGTAGCTAGTGTTTCACATATCCACGGACAGACAGACACAAAAGCAGACGGTACATTTACACTTACACAGGCACGGACAGGTTGATAGATATACAGACAGACAGACAGACACAGACACACACACGCACGCACGCACGCACGCACGCACGCACGCACGACACACACACACACACACACACACACACACACACACACACACACACACACACACAGGGCCACCTAGACAGACAAACAGACAGAGGGTAATATAATAGTGGGGGAAGGGGAGAGAGATGAGATATTCCTTTTCTAAATGTAGCAGACAATCATCATCGACTTTTTCGTTTCATTCGGCCTTGAGAGAGAAATACATATTGCATTTTGAACATGCCGTCCTCATCTGAAAACTGCTTTTTTCAAGATAAGTAATCCAAGAATCCGAATACGAAGCAATATACTATACTTTTGAAGAAACTTATTACTGTACCTTTAAATAATTATATCAATATCTCTTCAATCCTCTGTTTAAAGGAGAGAGAGAGAGAGAGAGAGAGAGAGAGAGAGAGAGAGAGAGAGAGAGAGAGAGAGAGGGGGGGGGGGGGGTAATCACCCTCCCTGCCCTACTCCATGTTATCACCAATATCTCAGGAACTGAACAGAACAAAACCTGGTGTGTTTTTTTGTGTGTTATCTGGAGCTCAGTGCTGTCAGTCAGTTTTTCGTTCGCCACGAGAGGCAGCCAGGATCAAACTGTTTCATTCCAGTCTCAGTGCTTTCATCTTTGGTCCTCCAAAGGAAGGGGGAACACAGAAGGAGAGGAGTTTACTGATTAGACGACATGCTTCCCTTCTATTTGCTGAATGTAGGCCACACATCACAGACTCTTTGGAAGGTCAAGTAGTACTCTGTGTTGTTGTTTAAATAACAACAACAGCGAAACCTCTGGTTCATTTGTAGCACTCTTAAGATACCAGGAAACTAATATGCTTTGTGGTTGGGTTTTTTTGAGGAACAGGGAATAGAATAACGCCAAACAAATGTGACAAAGATGAAAATAATCCTAATCTTCTGATTGGTTGTGTTCCTTCACTGACGATATGATTTTGCGCATGCATATTTTGTGTGTGAAGAGGCTAAGGTGTGTGAAAGGGTTCAGTGCTGTACGGAATTTAGAGCGTAAAAAGAAAAATGTGATTGGATGCCAAAGCCAGCTATTATGTGTAGCCTTCGGGTCAACCCGCAAACGTCCACACGGCAAACAGCTCAAACAGGTCATCATTGTATTGTCTGTCGGGGACATAGCCAGGGCTGCCTGACATTCTTGGGGCCGGGCAGTATAGCAGGGACAGGCAGGGTGAAGGGCTAACACTATTGTGACAGTGGCCAGATGATGATGCCTTCTTCCCTGCGCCGCTCTTAGTGGGGGAGTCCAGGGTGCCAAGACATAAATCACCCCGCTCCTGTCAGCTGTAGAATCTCCTACAGGCGGGCACAGTGTGGGGGAAGATTAGAGTTGATGCTTCCCCTTGTGTTTTGTCCTCCCTGGGGTAAATTGTCGATGTTGTTTGATTTTAAGGAAAGGGATAAGAGATTTGTAAGGGGAACAAGGGTGACTACGATTTACAAAAACAACAATAACTGCCCATACCTTAATGTATTTATTGTTTTGCTCCCTCGTTTCATAACGGGTGTGCTGTAGAGTGCATGTGATGTTCCACACGTAGAGATGCTTCCTGGAAAAAAATGAAAAGGTGTTGTTGTTGGATGTTCCCCAGCTTAACACCCTAGGGGGTCACCCAGAACATGCTCACTGCACTGCCTCACTCCTCCCACCTTGAGACTGTAAGTGCACACTGGATGAGGAAGTGTGTGTGTGTGTGTGTGTGTGGGGGGGGGGGGGGGGTGTATCATGGATGTTTCTTTTCAAGTACTTAGACATGTAGCCTGCCATACTCTGACTTTAAAGGATTTTTCCCATGAAGGGAGAGTATCGGTTATTATGCCAGAAGCTTCTCTTGGATGAAGGTAATCCCAGCGCAACATTTTCAAAGCATGGTCAGATTTCACTGCAGGCAGGCTTTGGCACTCTGCTTTATCAACTGCTAACAAAGGTTTTTTTGGTCTGGACTTGAATAGCAAATTGAATAGGTGTTTTGAATATTATTTTATGATCTTTCTAAGATTTAAGGTTTTCATGCCGTTATTCTCTGTTAGTGTTAACAAAGTTTTAGGATGTCTATTTTTGTATGGCTGTTTAATTATTAACTCACCGCTGTCCAAATACAAAATAAACATGGGTGGCGCTGCTCTTCTGGCGACGTGCTACCCCTGGGGAGAGCAGTATGATTTTCACGATATCTGCCGTGACTGAAAGTGATATACAATACAATACAATACAATACAATACAATACAATACAATACAATACAATACAATACGATACGATACAATAGTTTTTGTTCTTCAGCTTAGGGTCAGTCTTAACACTACTGATAGCCGGGGTCAGAATTTCAGGGGGGGTGTTGTTAAACAAAGGCATGGAAGGTTTTGGTGGTGATTATCAGGAAGAAGTTGTCAGGGTGACTGCTGTGGCAGTGTGTGTAGTGTCAGTTTAATTGCTGCTGCTCAGCTTGGCTTCTCCCTGCTTCATGTTTCGATATTTAAAAAAATATTTTTTAATATCTGTTTTCTTCTTTATGTTTGAATGACAGTCTTTCTGTTTATCCTGCCCTGCCCTTCCCTGCCATACCATACCATACCATACCATACCATACCATACTATACGATGCCATACCATACCATACTCTTCCATACCATACCATACCATACCACATACCATACCACACCACACCACAAAATACCGCACCATACCATACCATACCATACCATACCTACCATTTCCTTCCCTACCGTACCATACCATACCATACAATACCCTGCCTTGCCCAGCCCTGCCCTGCCCTGCCCTGCCATATCATTTATCATACCGTACCATACCACGCCATACCTTTCTCTATCCTACCCTACCTCACACGACATGCCATGCCATGCAACGCAATCGCTTGCAAAAATCCCTGTAATCTAAAATGGCCTTAGTGGGCTACCTTCACAATGGGACAACACTCCTCTTCCTCCTCCTCCTCCCCCTCTTTGCCGCTGCTGTTTTTATTGCCACCACCACCACCACCTGCCATTTTCCTCCCACTTCTCTTCCTCCTCTAATCTGCAGGCTACTAAAGTCCCTACTATAGCTACAGGTGCTACTGCTCCAACACTGTTGCTATTAAATTTCAACCATCGTCGACTCGTTGTCGTCACTGCACCGCTGTTGTAGTCACCACCACCACTACCACAATTATCATTATTATCATCCATCATCATTATCATTATTATCGTCCATCATCATTATCATTATTATCGTCCATCATCATTATCATGATCATCATGATGGTGACTGCCGCCTTAAAGCTACCCACCTATATGTGACATGCAGGTGCTACACTGCACTACACTACACTACACTACACTACACTACACTACACTACACTACACTACACTACACTACAGTACATGCACTACACTAATACCTACATTCATACACACAACATTCACTACACTACACTACACCTACACTACACAACTACCTACACAGTATGCAGGTGCTACACTATGCTACACTACACTACACTACACTACACTACACTACACTACACTACACTACACTACACTACACAAGCTACCTACATGCAGTATGCAGGTACTACATATGCTACACTACACTACATGCAGCATGCAGGTGCTCCACTACACTGCACAGCACTGCACTGCACTGCACTACACTACACTACACTACACTACACCACAGGGGTGGTGTGGCTGGCTGTACCTATCATGTCATATTGGGAAGGCTGGCGCAGTTTCCTCTGCCCTTTGCCTGTCCTCCCTGCTGCCTGTATAATGTGTTTGGTCAGGCCATGGCGATATTTAAGACTAACCTGTGTGTGTGTGCGCGTGTGTGTGTATGTTCGTTTGTTTGTAAGTCTCTCTGTTTCTGTCCTACTGTGTGCCAGTCTTTGTATGCCAATCTGTTTTTTGTATAGTGTTTACCTTTTGGGGGGTGTGTGTGCGCGCGTGCGTGCGTGTGTGTGCGCGCGCGCACGTATGTTTATGTGTGTAGATAAGTGAGTGAGTCGAGTGTGTTTTTAGAGATCAGATCAGGGTGACTTTGCAAGGAGGAAGACAGAAGAACACCATCTTGACGTTTCCCAAGATTGGTTCTCCACACTGTGTGCCTACATACAACATACTGGTGCTTGGCTGTGCAGATTAGCTCAAGTGCTGTACAGGCAGGATAGCCAGTTTGCCGATCACTTCTGAACAATCTGAGTATTTATAGCAGCAAACCAGCCCCTCCGCTGCCCAGCCCCTCCCTGTGCTGTGCTTCAGAATGTTAGTATTTATAGCAATTTAATCCCTCCAGACCCTTCCCCTGTGTTGGCTTTTCACAATGTTTGTATTTATAGCAAATTAACCTTCTTCCCCTCATTTTTATATGTGTGAATGTCTCCTATGCCGCCAGTCTTGATGGTGTTTTGTGTATTTATTTTCCCAGGCAGTATTAAACGACAGAAGCCCGGTTTTCACGATTCCTCAAGACGTTAAAGCAGAAGTCAAATCAATACGTATTTTACGAGAGAATAGCCATGTTTAGAAAACAGAAAACAATATCCCCCTTGTCACCCAGATTTGACAAAGAATAGCCATGTTCAGCAAACAAAACAGTATCACCCAGATCTGACAGAAAAAGCCATGTTTAGTAAAACACAGAAACAATATTCCTCCTATCTCCCGCCACCTCACCCCTGTGTTCTGGGGACAAATCTTTTCTGGAGTATGATGGACTTTAGTTATCATTCCCTCTATCGTTTTCCAGACGATTAACCGTGACCTGAAATCACCGTGATGTATCGATCGCCATGTTCATAGTGAAGCCAGGACCTAGCAAGCCCTAGATGGGATCTAGTACAGCGAAGTCTTTGAAGTTTCTCAGAAGCCGGGATCAATGGGGGTTTGGCTCAGTGACAGCTGATAAGGAAGATAACGGCTGGGCATTGCGATGGGTGGTTGTTCTCCTGTGCCCCCTCAATCCCTTCCCCTGCTACACCTGCTAATGTTAATTGACTCTGTAGTTTGGGGGGGGGGGGGGGGGGGGGGGGGTGGGTGGGTAGAGTGGTGTTGTGGTGAGGAGTAGAGTGTAGTATAGACTAGAGGGATAGATTCCATGATGTTCACCTTGCCTACGACATGGTGCTGCTGCTGCTGCTGCTGATCATGATCATCATCATAGTCATCATCATGATCATCATCGTCTCTTGGCCACGATGGTCGTTGGTGGGGGGAGGGGGAGGGGAACTTGTTGGCCGACAGTTTTCTCCAGGCTGGTCTGTCTTCATTCAGCATTTTGCAGCGTACAGCTATAGGTGAAGGTGTTCCATAACCCATCAGGTCGTAGGAGAGCGAGGCGTCAGAGACCTCACTTCTCTAGGGGCCAGCATATTGAGGGCGGCGCCCATCTCCTCTCCCTCGCTACTTTACCTTCCCTGACCCTAAAGAGGCAGGTACCCATTTACAGCTGGATGAACTGGGGGACTATACTGAAGCCAAGGCACGCAAACGGTCACCCATCCAACTGGTAACCACGCTCGATGCTGCTTAACCTTGGCTGGGGAAAGCGAGTGCTCCGACCACTGAGCTGTCCCGTCCAGCCATGCCAAAGCCAAATACTGAAAAGCCCCCCCCCCCCCCCCCCCCCCCCCCGGCATTCCCACCGGAGAAGATTTAGATTATATGACTGAATAATGTAATCTAAGAAACAAAGAGAGGGATAGAAAAGAGGCCAATCCTAGCACAGAATTTGTAGAAGGTGGGGATGCTATTTATACTGACATGCCCTCCGGCATCTCCACGGGGGAGGCTAGTGCATATCAAGAGTCGTATTATTTTTCTACCCT
>CM054135.1:96018789-96043789 GCA_028751875.1 Rapana venosa | reverse complement strand
ACATTTGCATGGTTGGTTATTCTTGTACGTTTCTTTTTATTCTGTAATTTTTTTCCCCTTCTTTGGAAATGTCTTTCCTTCTTTTTGTCCCTGTTCATTTGCTGTTTATTCCTGGCATGCTGCTTCCAGCGACTGTGATGGCATGTGGGTGGGTGAGGTTTGTTGTTGTAGGTAGTGTAGTATTGATTAGCGCACGCCAGTAGTCGCATCATGTGCTGCCAGTTGCTACTGACCTACAAAACGACTCCACACTTGATCCAGAACTAAGTTAGAAGGGCTTTGACTTGGATAAGTTACGGAGATAACCCTGCAGACCTAACAAACTGTAGGGCCCTCGAGAGGAGCTGGAAAGGACATGCTGTTATTTTCCCCACACACATCTGACGGTGTAAAGCGAACGAGAGAAGATTAGGAAGACTTGGATAACTCGTAATAACGGAAAAAGTAGTAGTCTCCTGTAAAATGACTGTGAAGCTCATTTTCAACTGTTATTAACTCTTAGTCATTTTTTCAGCTGCTTGAGGAGAGATTACTCGAATTTTACTCGAGATTTACTCGAATCACCAAGTTTTTATATGGGGTGATATGACAAAGCAGAACTTGGGCATCTTTTCGTTTTCGTTGTTTTGTTTGTTTGAGGTTTTTGTCAAGCCCTTCACCCCCCCCCCCCCCCCACCCCACCCCCCACCTTGTCCAGTATTTGCACACAGTATAATAAAATCTATAAGCTATAAAAAGATTCTGTTGCTATTAGATATTAGAGGAAGGTTGGGGGTGGGGTGGGGTGGGAGTAAGGGGAGTGATGGGTTGTGAAAGACGGAATGAAATAGGTTCAGAAGTAAGGATAGTTTGTAGTGTTTGTACAGGTAGAGGAGAAAGACCGGGTTTTGGGAAATGTACACCAATACACTCAAGTGTCTTCACTTCTTTTCTGTGAATTCGTGCTTGGAGCGAAAGGTCCCCAGTGTGACGAATTGCTCTATATCACTTTTTGTTCTCTTCATGTTTAAAATAAGTATTCTGGATTGAAAAGACGCTGTCACTTATTTTATCCTTCTCTTCTCGGCCCCCTCTTTTTGCTACCACCCCCCCCCCCCCTCCTCCAAAATCATCACAAAACCCCAAAAACAAAACCAATAAAAATTATTTTAAAAACCCCGTCCCGGCCACGCCCTTAACACGGCAGAAGAGAAAAGCCCGTCAATTAGGTAGGGTATATAACTTAAAACGTCATCAGTTTACCCAATCCAGTCTTTTTCTCTTTTCGTTTATCCGTCAGAAAAGGGAATGCACTATGCATTTTTTTCTTTCATTAATTTTTTTCTGTCATAAATTAAAAAAAAAAAATTCTCTGTCATCTCCTTATATGCTTTTGCCCGCCTGCCAGTTTCTCAAGGTTTCGTGTTATTGTGTGTGGAAATGAACTGCACTCATTGGTGTGTGCGTGTGTGTGTGTGTGTGTGTGTGTTTGAGAGAGATTGTGTTTAGGATCCATGGGAATCTTACGCTCATCATCTCCGCTTTTTTCTTCTCTTCTGACTGTGTCTCTCTATCTCTCTGTATGTCTGTCTCCCTTTCTTTGGTTTCACATGATTCTCTATTCTTCCCTGAGATTGTGTGCTCTCTGTAAGGCTGTCTGTCTCTCCCTCCCTACCCACTCTCTCTCCACCCCCCTCTCTCTCTCACACACACACCACCACCACACTTAGAGGCTAGTCTACTAATATTAGCTCTCTATCTTATTTATCTCCGTATTTTTTTGGTAACAGGGTAAAAGTGCAAGTGGTAGAACAAGATTTTTCTCTTGTCGTCCCCCCCACCCCCCTCCCTCCCCGTTGTGTGTGTGTGTTTTTTGTGTGTGTGTTTGTTTTTTAAATTTTGGAATATCCTATTCGTAGGTCTGGCGATCACGTTCACGTTATCCCCAGCGGGTCATGACATTTATATTCGTCATGGATTCGCTCCGTTTCCCAGTATGCAAGCACTATGCACAGAGCACCGTCTGTTTCTGTCTCCTCGAAACTGGGTTAGGACTGTTGTATTTTATCCAAACTGAGCTACTTTACAAAGGGTTATAATACATTTTAAGTAAGACCAGAAGAATGCTAATGGCGAAGTCCTATCACACGGTATACACAAAACTATCTATCTAATCTATCTAATCTATCTATCTATCTATCTATCTATCTATCTATCTATCTATCTAATCTAATCTAATCTAATCTAATCTATCCATCCATCCATCCATCCATCCATCTATCTATCTATCTATCTATCTATAAAAGCTTTGCACATGATGGGGCCCTGGTTAAGACTAGCATACTTGTCATTCCTGCAGGATTAGAGAGAGAGAGAGAGAGAGAGAGAGAGAGAGAGAGAGAGAGAGAGAGAGAGAGAGAGAGAGAGACAGACAGACAGACAGACAGACAGACAGACAGACAGACAGACAGACAGACAGCACATTCTATAGATTTGATCAAATCTTTTCTCAATTTCAACCTGTTTATTCAGCCTACTTAAAAAACTGAACAAAACCGCAATGGGACAAATTCGAATGGTCCCTTTAAACTGCACAGATCGAAGAGAGAGAGAGAGAGAGAGAGAGAGAGAGAGAGAGAGAGAGAGAGAGAGAGAGAGAGAGAGAGAGAGAATCGTGTTGTGTGAAGCACACAAGAGTCGATATTGGAAATGGGGAGGGTGGGAGGGGGAAAATGGAAGGGGGGGGGGGGGGGGGGGGGGGGGGGGGTGGGGGGGGGGGGGAGTGGACTGCAACCCAGAAGTGTAAAGGTAGGTGTTTGCGCTGTCCACCGACTGGTATGGAATATTTAATAGCTTCAGCTGGCAACTTGAATTTGTTTAGCACGACAAGAAATTCGATTAGTCTGAGGGCAGGGAGGGAGGGAGGGAGTATGGAAGGAGAGAGAGGGAGCGAGAGAGAGAGAGAGGAGAGAGAGAGAGAGAGAGAGAGAATAATCTTTATTGTTCAAGGGTTACTGATAAGCATTTACATATTTTATTTTTCAAGGGTTACTGATAAGCATTTACATATTTTATTTTTCAAGGGTTACTGATAATCATTTACATATCTTATTTTTCAAGTGTTATAGATAAGCATTCACATTTTTTCCCCCCATCCGACCCGTGCCCTGATTAGGGAATATCAAAACATAGCACCCCCACCCCAAAACACCCCCCCCCCTTCCTAAACAGCAAAAAATAAGAGAGAGAGAGAGAGAGAGAGAGAGAGAGAGTCAATTGAAATCGTGAGAGAGAGAGAGGAGAGAGAGAGAGAGAGAGAGAGAGAGAGAGAGAGAAGAGAGAGAGAGAGAGAGAGTCAATTGAAATCGTGAGAGAGAGAGAGAGAGAGAGAGACAATTGAGAGATAGGGAAAAAGGGGCAATAAGCTCAACCACATACTGTTTATATAAAACCAGGCAACTTTGGTCCGATTCGGCTTCGCCTCATCGGACCAAAACTTGCATAGTTTTATATAAAAACTAAACAGTTTACCTTATTGCCCCTTTTTCCCTATCTCTCTACTAAAACTGAAAGTAATACTAATTTATTTTGATGGGTAAACTATAAAATTATGGGAATTTATGCTAAACAATAACTTGACAAGAACTTGTCAATAACTTGTCAAGAACTTTATTAACAACTTGTCAAGAACTTTATCAACAACCTGTCAAGAACTTGTCAAGAACTTATCAAGAACTTTATCAACAACTTACCAATAACTTATCAAGAACTTATCAAGAACTTATTAACAACTTATCAACAACTTATCAAGAACTTGTCAAGAACTTATTAACAACTAATGCAAGAACTTGTCAAGAACTTAATCAAGAACTTATCAAGAACTAAAACAAGAACTATATTAAGAACTTATCAAGAACTAAACAAGTCCCCATCAACAACTCATCAACAACTTATCAACAACTTATCAACAACTTGTCAAGAACAACAACAATTATTTTACACAAAATATATTGATAAAGATAGACAACATGAATTGCGACGAACTTTTGTTGATGGCATCTACTGGCTCTAGTCAAGAAGAAAATAACAGATGAGAAGAGTCTACTGGATAAGAAGGAGAAGTTGTACTCTCTTGCTGCTTGTGGTAAAACAAAGCATTACTTAGGAACACAACTAACAGTTGAACAGGTGCAGCAGTTATCACCACAAGACATTATTAAGTATTTTAATAGGTATGAATCTCTTCTTGGAGCAAAGATAGTGAAAAGCCTAGGGCATACTGTTATTGGTCTATATGCTAAAGCAACAAGTAGGGTCTTTAATGTGGACTCAGAAGCTGACTTAGCATATGACCTCTCACAAGATCCTATTTTGTCTAGAACATTGGAGACACTTGGCTGTGATATGTATTACCGTTTTGGCTCTCTGTTAGCACCAGTAGCTGCTAGTATGATAACATTATTAGAGCATCATTTTTGTCAGGGCAAAATAAAGCGCGAGCTACTTTTCGGCGAAAAATAGAATTAATTATTTTTTTTAAAAATATTTTTTAGACATATACAAAGCTACAAAATGGATACTACATTGCAACAAATGGGTATCTATAGGGACAAGTCTCTAGCAACACATATACTACTGGAGAATGCATACAACAGCAATCTTGTACCAGACATAGCAAATGTAGACTACCTTGCCGACAACAATGGAAGAACATATCTACAACCCCTAGAAGGTATTCCAACCTTTGTAGACGATCTATACGTGTTTGGCTATCTAGAAGAAAAAGATTGTATGTACTTCCCCGTGGAAAGATATCCTGTATATCTGGAAAGGGTGGTTCTGCACAACTTGGTAGTGTCTAGAATATCTTCTGCAATACTAGACCTTGTGGATGTGCAGTATGTACATACAAAAATAACGCATACACTATCTGCACAAGCGCAAGCGCAAACAAGTACCATACGCTCTACCATTGCAAGAATAGAAAGAGAGACAGACTACAGAGCAAAACAAAACTGGCTACGACAACATCCAGATACAAGACTATATGCTCTGTTTGTTGCAAAACTAGATGTGTCAGAAATACCAATACAACAACTACACAATATACTACCAACCTTCGAAGAAAGACTTGCTGCAAATGGATATGGCATCTACTCCATCGACTACACTCGAGACTTCTCTGGCACTCTAGACAGACAATCTCTTGTAGACTATCTATGCCAAGAACACGACTTTCGTACACAAGGAACATTTGCAGCAGCAATGGAAAGCACCACACCAACCATACTAGACAACACAGACTCGGTAGGCAACCATGTTTGCACGTGGATATCTACACACAATGGGTACACAATGCGTAAAAAAAGTGTACAACAAGATAGTATCTAACATAGAAGCAGGAGAAGTACGAGAATATTTTGGTGGGCATCTTGCAGACTATGTAGACTGTCCAAACAAACAACTACGCAAAACATTTCTACACCCAGACACCCAATCTCGCGGTTGTACTCGCATAGAAGTCTCTCTCTATGCATGCACAAATAGAACACCAGAGACAGCAGATATGCTAGTAGATAGTGTGCTAGAAATACTTCCTCCACTATTTGTTGTACAACCAGCTGTACGCCAATATACCAACTTTGCCAAAGCACTAGACAGATGTTTTGTGCTAGCAGATAGACCCAATTCTACGATATATGTTTGCTGGTATGCACACACAAAAACAAGAAGACTGGGTGGTGTTTGTATTTCCCCAACAAAGAACACAGTAGAGAAAGACAATCTATGGTACAAAGCAATCTCCTTTGCTATTGGAGACTTTGGCTTTCGCAACTGTCCCATCTTCTTTGCAGAGATACTATCTACAACAGATGGTGTGCTACTGTCTCCTCTTCGATGCTACACAAAAAGCAACGACACACAAACAATACTAACTGCATGTAGAAGACCAACCCAACTACACAAAAAAGCACCAGACCCAACAACACTTCTTCCACCAACAACAACAGTGGATTGGACATGGCGACAAAAGAAATGTACACATGCTATAGGTGTAGAAGCTCCTCTATACATATTCCAAGAAGCACCAACCCAACGTACTATCTCTCTTCTTTCTACACGAGATAGGGAAAAGCTGCAACAACAGATGCGCATAGAAATGTGCGTAGAGATTTGGAAACGATCTGCACACGACCAGCTGCTATACCTACAAGAAAGACACCAAGAGAATCTACAGCAACGAAGCAAAGAGCTACAACAATTGCAGGAGTATATACGACAAAACGAATACTATGCTAGCATATCTACAGCCATACGAAAAAACATAGAACTTGCCCTACAAGGAAAGACAGAACACATATCCGCACTAGCATCTACTACAACCATATGGTCTGTTTTAGGATACAGACAGACTAGCAATATCAGTTGTAGAGTTGTTGTACACAACACAGAAGGAGGACTACCCAAATGTGTCTGGGCAAATACCAAACTAGAAAAGCTACTACATGCATACGAAAACCATATGGAAACAACAATAGACAAATACAAAAGACAGATACATTGGTTTTCCACACAGTGTCTACACATTCGTATACTCCCACAAACAAAGTTTCTAGGTGCAGGGAAAGAAATCCAATACCACCCAATAGTAGTTGTACATGCTCCATCCCAACCACCACAAATACACGAAGTGGACGAAGAGGAATACGACAGAGTGGAACAAGAAGCAACAGAGTATCTACTAGAAACAAATATACCACCATCCAAAGAATGGACAAAAGCAATAGACATGCAGCCAGGACAGTATATATGTAGAAAGTATGCCACAACAAAGTTTCGTGGAAAAGACAAAACAGTATTGTTTCTACTACCCACAGACGACACAGGTATGCCAACAACAGATATAGACATCCCAGTGCATGGCTTCTTTCTAGAAAAGGAAATCCAACGCATCGACCTTGGTACATGCTTGCAACCAATGCTGTGTCGTATCGGAGAAGAAAGAACATCGCCCCAACAGAAAAAAGATAGACTATTCCACATGTTTGCAAACACGCAGGAAGACATACCACCAGCACCAATCGACAGCAAAAGCTGGACAAAGGCGCTAGACATGCCACCAGGAGACTATAATGCGTAGGTGTAACGAAAACAACATACAGAAAAAAAGACAAAACAATACTACATCTGTCTATGCCAGACAATCGTGTAGTGTATGTACATGGTTTCTTTGTGGAGCAAGAGGTAGAACGCTTTGGTGGTGCTGTAGAAAACAAGATATGCGCAATAGGAGACAAGAAGTACACGCCAACACGAAAAGAAGATAGAGACGTGTTTCTAGTAGACTATCGCATATAGAAGACACCATTTTTTGTGTCCTCGCTTGTTGTTGTTGTTGTTGTTTTGCTATCTTCGCTTGTTGTTGTTTTGCTATCTTCTTGTTTGTCTGTCTTCGTTTTGCAGTTCTTCCATGTGTAGTATATTGCGTAAGACAAGCCAAGTAGAAATGGGAGAACTTGTTTGCATGCTGTATAGATTGCTATTGTTTTTTCTACTCTTTCTATTACAGATATGGTTTCTTCTTTTGCTTCTTCTACATCTTCCTCTATCTTGTCTACTACATTGTTTTTCTCTTCTGTATCTAGCAAGGACAGTATTTCTAGTATTGCATTGCTGTTTTCCCTTTGCATAGATTCTATATGTTGCAGAAGCCTGTATACATCTGGGATTGTTGTAGACAGATTTTGTGTAGAGGAATCTGCTTCCAACTTTGTTTCTTGGTTTTGTACAGCAGCACGATTCCATATTCTGTACAATCTAGTTGTGCCAATGCCAAAGCGCTTTCTTGCTTCGTTGGCAGATACTTTCCCACGCAAAGATTGTATCTCTTCTATTTCCTCTTGCGAGAGTGCTTTCTTTTCTGGCATCTTGTATGTATATGTAAAAAAAATGTATACCAGAAAATACCAAAACAAAACTAGTACAACTAGTTGCACTTGGGTTTCTTGTGTTGTACCTGCCAGGAGACACAAGTGTGCACTAGTTGCACCAATGCACACTAGCAGAAAACTAGTAGTACTAGTTGCACTTGTGTTTTCCTAGCAAGTACCTGTAAGAAAACACAAGTGCAACTAGTACTACTAGTTTTCTGCTAGTGTGCATTGGTGCAACTAGTGCACACTTGTGTCTCCTGGCAGGTACAACACAAGAAACCCAAGTGCAACTAGTTGTACTAGTTTTGTTTTGGTATTTTCTGGTATACATTTTTTTTTTTACATATACATACAAGATGCCAGAAAAGAAAGCACTCTCGCAAGAGGAAATAGAAGAGATACAATCTTTGCGTGGGAAAGTATCTGCCAACGAAGCAAGAAAGCGCTTTGGCATTGGCACAACTAGATTGTACAGAATATGGAATCGTGCTGCTGCACAAAACCAAGAAACAAAGTTGGAAGCAGATTCCTCTACACAAAATCTGTCTACAACAATCCCAGATGTATACAGGCTTCTGCAACATATAGAATCTATGCAAAGGGAAAACAGCAATGCAATACTAGAAATACTGTCCTTGCTAGATACAGAAGAGAAAAACAATGTAGTAGACAAGATAGAGGAAGATGTAGAAGAAGCAAAAGAAGAAACCATATCTGTAATAGAAAGAGTAGAAAAAACAATAGCAATCTATACAGCATGCAAACAAGTTCTCCCATTTCTACTTGGCTTGTCTTACGCAATATACTACACATGGAAGAACTGCAAAACGAAGACAGACAAACAAGAAGATAGCAAAACAACAACAAGCGAAGATAGCAAAACAACAACAACAACAACAAGCGAGGACACAAAAAATGGTGTCTTCTATATGCGATAGTCTACTAGAAACACGTCTCTATCTTCTTTTCGTGTTGGCGTGTACTTCTTGTCTCCTATTGCGCATATCTTGTTTTCTACAGCACCACCAAAGCGTTCTACCTCTTGCTCCACAAAGAAACCATGTACATACACTACACGATTGTCTGGCATAGACAGATGTAGTATTGTTTTGTCTTTTTTTCTGTATGTTGTTTTCGTTACACCTACGCATGTATAGTCTCCTGGTGGCATGTCTAGCGCCTTTGTCCAGCTTTTGCTGTCGATTGGTGCTGGTGGTATGTCTTCCTGCGTGTTTGCAACAATGTGGAATAGTCTATCTTTTTTCTGTTGGGGCGATGTTCTTTCTTCTCCGATACGACACAGCATTGGTTGCAAGCATGTACAAGGTCGATGCGTTGGATTTCCTTTTCTAGAAAGAAGCCATGCACTGGGATGTCTATATCTGTTGTTGGCATACCTGTGTCGTCTGTGGGTAGTAGAAACAATACTGTTTTGTCTTTTCCACGAAACTTTGTTGTGGCATACTTTCTACATATATACTGTCCTGGCTGCATGTCTATTGCTTTTGTCCATTCTTTGGATGGTGGTATATTTGTTTCTAGTAGATACTCTGTTGCTTCTTGTTCCACTCTGTCGTATTCCTCTTCGTCCACTTCGTGTATTTGTGGTGGTTGGGATGGAGCATGTACAACTACTATTGGGTGGTATTGGATTCTTTCCCTGCACCTAGAAACTTTGTTTGTGGGAGTATAGAATGTGTAGACACTGTGTGGAAAACCAATGTATCTGTCTTTTGTATTTGTCTATTGTTGTTTCCATATGGTTTTCGTATGCATGTAGTAGCTTTTCTAGTTTGGTATTTGCCCAGACACATTTGGGTAGTCCTCCTTCTGTGTTGTGTACAACAACTCTACAACTGATATTGCTAGTCTGTCTGTATCCTAAAACAGACCATATGGTTGTAGTAGATGCTAGTGCGGATATGTGTTCTGTCTTTCCTTGTAGGGCAAGTTCTATGTTTTTTCGTATGGCTGTAGATATGCTAGCATAGTATTCGTTTTGTCGTATATACTCCTGCAATTGTTGTAGCTCTTTGCTTCGTTGCTGTAGATTCTCTTGGTGTCTTTCTTGTAGGTATAGCAGCTGGTCGTGTGCAGATCGTTTCCAAATCTCTACGCACATTTCTATGCGCATCTGTTGTTGCAGCTTTTCCCTATCTCGTGTAGAAAGAAGAGAGATAGTACGTTGGGTTGGTGCTTCTTGGAATATGTATAGAGGAGCTTCTACACCTATAGCATGTGTACATTTCTTTTGTCGCCATGTCCAATCCACTGTTGTTGTTGGTGGAAGAAGTGTTGTTGGGTCTGGTGCTTCTTTGTGTAGTTGGGTTGGTCTTCTACATGCAGTTAGTATTGTTTGTGTGTCGTTGCTTTTTGTGTAGCATCGAAGAGGAGACAGTAGCACACCATCTGTTGTAGATAGTATCTCTGCAAAGAAGATGGGACAGTTGCGAAAGCCAAAGTCTCCAATAGCAAAGGAGATTGCTTTGTACCATAGATTGTCTTTCTCTACTGTGTTCTTTGTTGGGGAAAATACAAACACCACCCAGTCTTCTTGTTTTTGTGTGTGCATACCAGCAAACATATATCGTAGAATTGGGTCTATCTGCTAGCACAAAACATCTGTCTAGTGCTTTGCAAAGTTGGTATATTGGCGTACAGCTGGTTGTACAACAAATAGTGGAGGAAGTATTTCTAGCACACTATCTACTAGCATATCTGCTGTCTCTGGTGTTCTATTTGTGCATGCATAGAGAGAGACTTCTATGCGAGTACAACCGCGAGATTGGGTGTCTGGGTGTAGAAATGTTTTGCGTAGTTGTTTGTTTGGACAGTCTACATAGTCTGCAAGATGCCCACCAAAATATTCTCGTACTTCTCCTGCTTCTATGTTAGATACTATCTTGTTGTACACTTTTGTACGCATTGTGTACCCATTGTGTGTAGATATCCACGTGCAAACATGGTTGCCTACCGAGTCTGTGTTGTCTAGTATGTTGGTGTGGTGCTTTCCATTGCTGCTGCAAAGTGTTCCTTGTGTACGAAAGTCGTGTTCTTGGCATAGATAGTCTACAAGAGATTGTCTGTCTAGAGTGCCAGAGAAGTCTCGAGTGTAGTCGATGGAGTTAGATGCCATATCCATTTGCAGCAAGTCTTTCTTCGAAGGTTGGTAGTATATTGTGTAGTTGTTGTATTGGTATTTCTGACACATCTAGTTTTGCAACAAACAGAGCATATAGTCTTGTATCTGGATGTTGTCGTAGCCAGTTTTGTTTTGCTCTGTAGTCTGTCTCTCTTTCTATTCTTGCAATGGTAGAGCGTATGGTACTTGTTTGCGCTTGCGCTTGTGCAGATAGTGTATGCGTTATTTTTGTATGTACATACTGCACATCCACAAGGTCTAGTATTGCAGAAGATATTCTAGACACTACAAGTTGTGCAGAACCACCCTTTCCAGATATACAGGATATCTTTCCACGGGAGTACATACAATCTTTTTCTTCTAGATAGCCAAACACGTATAGATCGTCTACAAAGGTTGGAATACCTTCTAGGGGTTGTAGATATGTTCTTCCATTGTTGTCGGCAAGGTAGTCTACATTTGCTATGTCTGGTACAAGATTGCTGTTGTATGCATTCTCCAGTAGTATATGTGTTGCTAGAGACTTATCCCTATAGATACCCATTTGTTGCAATGTAGTATCCATTTTGTAGCTTTGTTTATGTCTAAAAAAATATTTTTAAAAAAATAATTAATTCTATTTTTCGCCGAAAAGTAGCTCGCGCTTTATTTTGCCCTGACAAAAATGATGCTCTAATAACTTGTCAAGTTATTGTTTAGCATAAATTCCCATAATTTTATAGTTTACCCATCAAAATAAATTAGTATTACTTTCAGTTTTAGTAGAGAGATAGGGAAAAAGGGGCAATAAGGTAAACTGTTTAGTTTTTATATAAAACTATGCAAGTTTTGGTCCGATGAGGCGAAGCCGAATCGGACCAAAGTTGCCTGGTTTTATATAAACAGTATGTGGTTGAGCTTATTGCCCCTTTTTCCCTATCTCTCAATTGAAATCGTGAGAGGAGAGAGAGAGAGAGAGAGAGAGAGAGAGAGAGAGAGAGAGAGTCAATTGAAATCGTGAGAGAGAGAGAGAGAGAGTGAGAGAGAGAGAGAAGAGTCAATTGAAATCGTTTTCTTTCCAAGGGTCGTCAACAAACAATTAAATATGCTTTTCTTATCTAGCCGTGCAATGACACAGAGGGCACACCCAACTCGCACGCATTACGCTCAAAGATACTTTCGTGTACACTTGTCTAGTTTTCACACACACACACACACACACACAGAGAAACACAGACAGCAAGCTCACAGAGAGAGAGAGAGAGAGAGAGAAGGAGAGAGAGAGTAAACAAGACTTTAAAATTGAGATGTCGGAAAAAAGTAAACACGTAAACAGACAAATATGTAAGCAAAATGACTCGTTGAGAAAGAGAGAGAGAGAGAGAGAGAGGTGAGAGAGAAGGAGATGAGAGGAGAGAGAGAGAGTAAATAAGACTTTAAAATGAGATTCGGAAAAAAGTTAACACGTAAACAGATATGAGAGAGTGAGAGAGAGAAGAGAGAGAGAGAGGAAGAGAGAGAGATGCTTGTTGACTTGACCTGACCTGACCTGACCTTATCTGACCTGAACTTCAAGTTGATTGCCGTTAACCAAATTCGCAGCAGGGGAAAGTTGTTATTTTACTCTATCTTATTCTATATTTCATTTCGTCAGTGTCATTTTCGACGTCGCAGATGAAAGAATGATTGTCTGCTAAATCCCACAAGCCCGTTACAGGGCTACATTACTCTCCCTAAGGGTTGGTTTTGTAGTTCTGTGTAGGTGTTGTCTTCATTTCGCCTTTCTGGTTTAATGGTTCACTTTTCTTTTCAGTCTTAAAGCCTGGGGGGATCACTTTTTCGCCGTAAGAGAGAATAAAAAGGAAAATAGTCTGTTGTTTTCGTTGTTAATGTTGTTGTTGTTATTGTACTTTTTTCACTTCTGTCTCCTCCTCCTGCTCCTCTTCATAATCCTCCTCCTCCTCCCTTACCTTCTCATCCCCGTCCTTCTCCTCCTCCTGCTCCTCTTCATAATCCTCCTCCTCCTCCCTTCCTCCCGCTGGTTCTCCTTTTCGCCTCTTTCTCCTTATGCACCTCTCTCTCTTTATTCTTTTCTTCTTTCTTCTACTTCTCCACCTCTTGCTGTTATTGTTGTTGTTGCTGCTGCTGGTGCTGGAGTTTCTTTGCCTCAGGGACGGTTTTATTATTTACAGGATGATTGATTCCTCTACGTTTTGTGATGGCTTGTTTTCATGGAAATATCGAACATCTCTACGGGATCAGTGTCTTGTTTAGCTTCAGTCATACACATCGGATCAAAGTAGATAAATGTCTTTCTGTCTGTGCATGTGGTCGAAGAAGTATGAAGAAAACTGAAAGGAAGTAACAGATAACCAGATTTTAAAAAATTATGAAAAAAAATCGTGTACGGAGCAGATTCAGGGGGGTGGGGTGGGGTGGGTGTTTTCTCCATTTTTGCTCGGTCGGTTCAATACGCAATAAACATGTCATGGGACAGGTTAACGCCTAGGAGTGTATGATGAAATAACAGCGAAAACACCCACCCAGGTAAAACAATCAAGTAAAGTAGCGCCCCATCCCCTTGAAGAAGCCATCCCCCAAAACAAAAGACTCCTCCCCCCCCCCCCCCCCCCCCAAATAAACACCCCAACAAAACCCCAACAAGAAACAAGACAACCCCATCCCCCCAACAAACACCCCCCCCAAAAAAAAAAAAAGAAAAGAAAAGAAAACCCCAACAACACCTCAGTACGTTAACAATAGCAACAACCAAACTAAAACAAAAACAAACAAAACCCCAACATCAACAGCAACAAAACACACAAAAACCAACCAACAAAAAACCAAACCGATTCAAACCGCCCAAACCACAACACACACAGACACACAGACACAGACACACACACACACACACTGGCCTGCAAAAACTGAATAAATTTGATTGATTGATTGAGAGAGAGAGAGAGAGAGAGAGAGAGAGAGAGATTGTTATTCAGGCGAACCCAAAAATCCCACAAACAAAACAAACCACACCAAACATACCCCAGGCCTTTTACAGATGACTCTTTCGGTTTTATTTGCTTGTTTGTTTCGTGCATGCGTACGTGGGCGTTTGTGTATGTATGTGTACATCGTGCTTGCTAGTAGGTTACGAAGATCGTCGACAACTCATATACCACCACAAGCCTGCACTCTATAAAATATGCACCCATATAGAGCCTGGGGCTTGTAGTCACCACACCCACAATACAATCAGCCCACAGCTTCATGGACACGTTTTTCCAAATGTGCTAGCCGTCTTCTCTCCATTTTATATATCGTGCTGTTGTAGCTTTCACCACCCTCACAACTCTTTTAAATTCAGGGCGTACGTGTGTTCTTCCCTTCCCCTATGGTCGGCTCATTACGCAATAAATAAGTAACGGGGAAAGTGAACGCCTTTAGAATAATTAACTAAATTGACAATGAAAAAAAAAAAAGTACTCCTCCCAGTTAAAACAAAACAACTTTTTCTCCATCTCCTGACCCCCCCCCCCCCCCCCCTCCTTTACATCCTCGCCCCTCCCCTCTCCCCCGTCTCTACTCCTTCTCCTCCCATTGCTCTTGTAGGAAAGAACGTTGTGTATTCAGTTTAATGAAAATATTGATAGCAAGACAGGGAGAGTCTTGATGGGCATGCTAATGATTAGATGAAATGATTGAAAGCAAGAATTGAAGTCATCATGAAGATGCTAATGGTGAAGATGCTGATGATGAACCATGCTAAATTATGAACGATGCTAATGATGAATGATGGATGCTACTGATGAATGATACTAATGGTGAATGATGGATGATGAATGATGCTAATGGTGAATGATGGATGCTAATGATGAATGATGCTAATGATGGATGCTAATGGTGAATGATGCTAATGGTGAATGATGGATGCTAATGATGAATGATGCTAATGATGAATGATGACTGATGCTAATGATGACTGATGCTAATGGTGGATGCTGATGATGAATGATGCTTAATGGTGAATGATGGATGCTAATGATGAATGATGGATGCTAATGATGGATGATGGATGCTAATGATGAATGATGCTAATGGTGAATGGTGGATACTAATGAATGGTGCTAATGGTGAATGATGGATGCTAATGATGAATGATGCTAATGGTGAATGATGGATGCTAATGGTGAATGATGCTAATGGTGAATGATGGATGCTAATGGTGAATGATGGATGCTAATGATGAATGATGCTAATGGTGAATGATGGATGCTAATGGTGAATGATGGATGCTAATGATGAATGATGCTAATGGTGAATGATGGATGCTAATGGTGAACACTACTGTGGACTGTTGCAGAGACCTGAACGAGACGACCATTCTGAAGAACTTGAGAACGCGCTATGGACGGGATCATATCTATGTGAGTAGAAAGAGATAAATCATATGAATGACCTTGTCTGTCTGCATGCCTGTCTGTCTCTCTGTATTTCTGTCTTCCTACACACACACACACACACACGCACGCACGCACGCACGCACGCACGCACACACACACACACACACACACACACTGTCTCACTGTGTGTTACACAATCTGTCACTGTCTCTCCTTATTCTTTTTCTTCTCTTTTCCCTTCTCAATGTTGTTTTGTTTTGTTTTTGGTTTTTTGCTGCTTTTCTTTTTCTTTCCCCTGCGATCAGTTTTGCCAAGTAACTCAATCTGTGTGGTCACTTGGCTGAAGCCATGCTACAATATTTGTCTGCCCTCCCGCCAACCACTCGTCTCATGTGTGCACGAGAGAGAGACAGAGAGAGAGAGAGAGAGAGAGAGACTGAGAGACAGAGTCACAGAGAGAGCGAGAGAGATTATCATGAAGGCCACCAATCCAAAGGTAAGCTGGGGGTTTTAAAAAAAGGGGGGAAGTTTAAGAACATTTAATGGCCATTCAGTAAGGAAAGCGAATCGTTTCTAGGTTGTAGAGTGTAAAAAGAAAAGCAACGACCCCTCCTCCCCCCTCCGCCACCCCACCCCCCCCCCCCAAACCCAAAAAAACCCCCCAACCAAAAACAAAAACCTCAAATCCGATAAACCCAAACTAAACAATCCTTATCCCCCCAAAAATAAACCAACAAACCAAAACAAAAACAACCCCAAAACAAAACAAAAAAACCCCCACCCAACCAAACAACCATATAGACAACATGTATACCAAGTAATGTTGCTGTAATTTGCGTTATGACAGTATTGGAGGTATCAGATTTCTGCAGTTTCCGACGACTGCCCTGCAGTTTTTTGCGTATGTGTAATGTCCAACAAGTACGATGGGCAGCAAAACAGAGAAATGTCCTTCATGATTCGAAGAGGAGGAAGAGGAGAGGAGGAGGGAGGGAGGGAGGGAGGGGGAGAGAGGGAGAGAGAGAAGAGAGAGAGAGAGAGAGAGAGAGTATGCTGAAGCAAAAACTAATGTGTGTGTGAAAGAGAGAGAGAGAGAGAGAGAGAGAGAGAGAGGAGAGAGAGAGAGAGAGAGAGAGAGAGAGAGAGAGAATTTTATTTTATGAGGGTAATAATAGTTAAGAGAGAGAGGGGGGGGGGGGGTGGAGTATGGGTAGTGCTTTAGTGTTATTCTCTCCCCCCCTCCCCACACACTTTCAATCCCAGCTTGTTCTTTTTTTTATTGGCTTAGAAAAAAAAAGAAAGCAGAACAGGGCTTATGGCACCATGAATGTTCAGTGTAAAGGGTTGACACATTCCTGTATCACTGTTTACAGTGGGGCTTAGAGAGAGAGAGAGCTGAAGCGAAACGAGAATCCTGCTTGGCCGTGGTGTGTGTGTGTGTGTGTGTGTGTGTGTGTGTTTGTGTGTGTGTGTGTGTGTGCGTGTGCACGCATTGAGTCCTTATCCTTGCCCTTGCTCGAGGAAGTATATTATGTCCTGTGCATGACTCAGTCCACTTTCTTCTTCTACTTCTTTCATTGCTCTTACTTCGTCGTTTTCGTCGATCACTCAGACAGCAATTCTTGTTGTCTGTCATAGGAGCGAAAACTTGTTGGGCTGCCGTTAAGCGCCTGACAAGTCAGGCCCAGTGCATCTGACTTTGGCATGGGAGAGAATTGTTATCGTTTGTCCTTCTGGAAAAAAAAAAAGGCAGGAGAATCGACCAAGAAGGCAGAAAATAGTCAAGAAGGACATGACAGGAAGAAAAGACAAAAGGCAGAAGCGAAAAAGAAATTGAAGGATAAAAAAAGAGGGAATTCCTAGCAAAGAATTACCAGAAGGTGGGGATGCATTTCATAGTGACAGGACCCCGGCATCCCCACGGGGTTGCTCATTCTACTATTAATATATTATTGTTGTTGTTGTCGTCGTCGTCGTCATCGTTGTTGTTGTTGTTGTTGTTGTTGTTGTAAACTCTTCTTTTGTCAGGAGCTCTTGTCATGTTCTCAGGCGTATGTCTGTCTCTATGGCTTGGTGGGAAGGTGGTTAAGGTTAATGAAGATGTGACCAGGGCTGTTTGTGCCGAATGGCGTAAGCATTCAGCACTTTTCCCTGCTGATCTTCACCACGCACTTGTGTCGAAGCTAGATATGTAGGGGGTTTGTTTTGCTGTTGTTGTTGGTGTTGTTGTTGTTGGTGGTGTTGGTGTTGTTGTTGTTGTTGGTGGTGGTGTGTGTGTGGTGGTGGTGGTGTATGTGTGCATGTGGTGGTGGTGGAGTGTGTGTGCGTGTGGTGGTGGTGTGTATGTGTGTGTGTGTGTGTGCGTGTTTGAAGAAACCATCAGAAATTGTCAATAGGGCTTACATTCTTTTTCTACGCCAAGCAAAACCACACATCGTTGATAGTGAAAAGAAACACCAGAACATGGGTGCTTGGGAGATGCGTTATCCTGTCCAACAAGCCAACTGTAATATGCAAAGCACATCTCGTTTTTATTTTTATTAGTTTTTTTTTTATATGTGTGTTTCACGACAATGTCTTAAGCACATTCGGACAGCGCCTACCTAATAAACTGCACGTTGCTTTACTGGCTCAGTCTTGGCCAATGTTCACAGCGGACGAAAGACCATCACCACGCCCCACCCCACCCCCACCGCCAACAATAATATAAGACATACAAATTCATGTGTGCGTGCCTTGCGCGCTATGTGTGTGTGAGCGTGCGCGCAGGTGTGCGTGCGTGTGTACGTGTGTGTGTGTGTGTGTACTTTTTAAGAGTGACTTTTAAAAAATAAAATTGACTTTAAAAAAACAAACTTTCCTTGATAAATGCGCAGTTTAGTCTTCTCATAGTTATTTCCTCTGAAGTCGGAGTATGGCTGCCTATATGGCGAGGTACTTGAAAAGAGTCATACAGGCAAACTTCTCATCCTCCGGTGTACTTCCTATCTCACAGTGATTCCCAGGTGGGATGAGTGAGGCAGAGTGTGGCATGTTCTGGGTGACCCCCCAGGTGTAAAGCTGGGGAACGCACAACACTGACAACATACAATTATGGCTTGTAACCCACATGGGTTTCTCTGTCTTTTGATATAATAAAGTATTGGTATTGGTACTGGTATATGTTCTGAACGCACTCGTATGAGTTTCTCCGTCTTTTGAGATAATAAAGTGTTGGTATCGGTACTGGTACATATTCTGAACGCACTGACGCACCACAGCCATAATAAATAATACGCACAAAACAAATCGAAATGGAAGTGGCGGTCATTTTTATGCGTGTGCGCACGCGTGCGGGCAGGCATGCATGCTTGTTTGCTGACATGTTGGTAGTGCCTATTTTCTAAAACAGTTTCACGTTTGCATGATACATGAAAGAGAAAAAGAAGAAAATAATGGGCACACCGGTATCAAAGGAAGAAAAAGGAATTCTCTGTATCGCACATAAAGTCTCCATCCACATTCACGGTTGAACCGTTTTCATTTCATAGCTGTTTTCCTTTCCGACCCCTGTTTGCAGCTCTCACTCCGATAAGTCCTGGATCGGCTGAATCAATGGTCTAGAGGTTACGCGCCTGCCTAGAAAGCGAACAGTCCGGCTCGGAAGTGTGCAGTGGTTTGAATCCCGTTTGGGTCCGAAACTTCCTCCCCCCCCCCCCCCCTCCCCCATCCATTAGACCATGAGTGGTGGTCTGGATGCTAGTCTTTCGGATGAGACGATAAACCGAGATCCCGTGTGTTACACATAATTATTTAGCGCACGTAAAAGAACCCACGGCAGCAAGAGAGTTGTCCCTGGCAAATTTCTGTAGAAAATAGCCACTCTGAAAGGGAAACAAATACAGTTGCAGACAGGAAAAAGAAAAAAACCCTAATGGGTGGCGCTGCTCTTGTGGCGACGCGCTCTCCCCAGGGAGAGCAGCCCGATTTCACGCAGAGAAATCTGCCGTGACTTAAAGTGGTATAAGCAGAATGAAATAGATAAAAAATTCAGCAGGTACAGACTGGCTTTTGACCTGGCGTTGCCTTGGGATGACCCCTTAGGGTGACCGTTAAAAGACCGGGGTTTGGGTTGTTTTTTAGTGTCGGGTCGTCCGTCTTCTAAACAACCATTTCTTGTCTCGTGCCTAACTCGTTTTCTGCTTGCTTCTCTCCCCTTTCTTACCTTTCTGTCTGTCTAGTACAAGTGTCTGTTTCTTTTTCTGCCTGGCCATAATCCGCTTGTGTCTGTCTTGTCTGTCATGTCTTCTGTCTGCCCCATTCTTTTTCTGTGTGTCTGTCTGGCCTTCTGTCTGTGTCTTCTGTCTGCCTCACTTTGTGCTCATGTCCTTGCGTGTGTGTAAGAAATTTCAACACGACCCATTTTGTGTCATGAACACACACACACACAGACACACGCGCGCGCGCCATCATCATCATCGCCCCAAAGAAGCAAAAACACATTAACAAAAGCAAGCACAATAAAATCCAACCAACCAACCAGCCAGCCATCCAACCAGCCAATTCGCAACCTAGCCATGCATCCATCCACTCACCAACCCGAAAAAGGAGAATTTTGCGAAATGCGCTCACTCAGTGAGAGAATATTCATTAGGGCGGCGTATAGCAGCCTTTTATTGGGGACATCAAACAGCATGCGACCAGTGAAGTCCCTGAATTAACTTGTCAGTTTGGCAGCCATTGCTTTCATGCCGTGTGTGTGTGTGTGTGTGTGTGTGACTATCATGCAGATAATACAATTATCATCGTTATGTTGCTGGTGAAAATTGGTAAATGTTCCATGTTAGACTTTTCGATTTCTGATGCGGGTATTGATAGGTTGTGTGTGTGTGTGTGTGTGTGTGAAGTCAAGTCAAGTCACAATTTTATTTCCAGATGGTACATTGAATAAGCAATGCATTTGCTTTTTTTTCATCAAGCCATCTATCTAAGAACAAATTTCTTAATGATTATACTGAAATACTACATTATTACATCCTTTACCAATAAATTAAACCAGTAAGGAGAAAAATCGTGTGTGTGTGAAGTCAAGTCAAAATTTTATTTCCAGATGGTACATTGAATAAGCAATGCATTTGCTTTTTTTCATCAAGCAATCTATCTAGGTACAAAAAACAACTTGATCAATATTATCTAACTACATTATTACCATAACCAATAATGATAAAACTAACTCCAAAAGAAAAATAGAAACAGAGAGAGAGAAAAAAAGAAACACACACGCGCACAACCAAACACAAAAAACAAAAAAGCTCTGTGTGTGTGTGTGTGTGTGTGTGTGTGTGTGCGCGCGCGCGCGCGCATGCATTATTATTATTATTTATTTTTGGTTACTTCTTTTATTTCGAGAATAATGGAATAAACTCTCATGTGCTTAAATTTTTTTTTACATCCAGTCCCCGTTGTATGCAGTTTGTAAATTTTGTCATCCATTTCAACTGGCGTGTGTGTAAAGGGGGGGGGGGGGGGGAGGGGTACGCGTGCAAGCACGCGCGCGCGCGCGTGTGTGCTATGTGTGTGGGAGATATATATTGGTATTATGTAGTGCATGCTGGTTACAATTTTTTTTTTTTTTTTACATAACATAGGTGTGTTTTGTGGCGTTGCAATGTCTTTTATAGTGATGTGTTTCGTGATACTGGCGTTATGTGATGTCTATTTCTTATTGTTGATATGGTATGGTGTTGTGTGTTTCATGGTACTGGTGTTAGGTGATGCTGTATATTTCATACTGTTGGTATTGTAAAGTGTTGTGTTTCATGGTACTGGTGTTATGTGACGTTGTATATTTCCTACTGTTCATATTGTGCAGTGTTGTGTGTTTTCATGGTACTGTGTTACGTGATGTCTGTTTCATACTGTTGATACTGTATGGCGTTATGTATTTCGTGATACTGGTGTTATGTGATGATGTATATGTCATACTGTCGATATTGTGTGGTGTTATGTTTCATGATACTGGTGTTATGTGATGTCTATTTTATAGCGTTGATGCTGTATGGTGTTATGTTTCGTGACACTGGTGTTACGTGATGTTGTATATGTCATACTGTTGATATTGTATGGTGTTGTCTCTTTCGTGATACTGAAGTTATGTGATGATGTCTATTTTATAGTGTTGATACTGTATGGTGTTATGTTTCGTAATACTGGTGTTATGTGATGTCTATATTTCATTCTGTTGACATTGTGTGGTGTTATGTTTCATGATACTGGTGTTATGTGATGTTTGTATATTTCATTTGTTGACATTGTGTGGTGTTATGTTTCATGATACTGGTGTTTGTGATGTTGCAGACGTACATTGGCAGCATCCTGGTGGCGGTCAACCCCTACCGCATGTTCAACATTTACGGACTGGACATGGTCAAGCGATATGAGGGACAGCAGTTGGGGGACCTTCCACCGTCAGTATACCTTCTTTTTCCTAATCTGTTTGCCCATGCCGTCTGTCTGTCTATCTTTGAGTATATGACTCGGGCTTTTGTCTGTCTACCAGTCTATCAGTCTGTCTGTGTATGCTTCTTTATTTTGTGTTGACATGAAACTGGCTTTTGCCTGTCCTCACAGCCTGTCAGTCAGTCAGTCTGTATATCTGTGTGTGTGTGTGCATAATGTGTGTGTGTGTGTGTGTGTGTGTTATCTGTGTGTGCCGCGCGCGCGCGTGTGTGTGTGTGTGTGTGTGTGTGTTTTCTATGCGCGGTGTGTGTCATGTGTTTTCTTCCAGTCTTGCAACTCCGGCTATCAGAAATGTTTTTTTTGTTTTTTTTTTTAAATCACAAAATATAACACCTACATGTTCTTGTACACAAAGAGAGTAGAAAGTCAGCCAGCTGACAGTGTAATGCGGGAGGGTGCCACGGAGGGCCCTGCATGCTCTACCAGCTTTTGAATTTGACAGTTTGTAAATGTCAGTTGATTACGACAGCAGAGGACTAGCTCTTTATCTCTTTATTCGTCTCTTTATTTATCGATTTTTGATAAGAGGGATGTCATTTTGACTGCCCTTGCTCCTGCTGTCACTGTATTGTGCTTTCCTATTGTATATGTTGTCCATTCGTGTTTACTGTTGGAGTCAGCTTACCTCTGTTACATGTCTGTACTTGTTTTTGTTTATTTATCTATCTACTGATTAGTTTACAGAAGACAAATGTATTTTTGATGACCATTCTACTGTCGCTGTGTGTTTTCCAGTTGTGTCTTTATTTATTCGTGTTTGCTCTATGAATCAGCTTACGTCATTTTTACTTCAGTCTGTTTATTTTGGGTTTTTTTTTGGTGTATCTATTTATTTGTATACTCAATCGTTTTCAACAAGGTTAATGTATTTTTGACGATTATTCTACCAGTCTACTGCCGGTATGTGTTTTTCAAAATATATGTTACCTATTTGTGTCTACTCTTTTAATCAGCCCCCCCCCCCCCCCCCCACACACACCACACCGTCTTACTTTTTTCTCTCGTTCTGTGTATATTCTATCATTCCCCCCCTCCCCCCTTTATTTTCGTTCCTCGACTAGAGCTCCGAGGTTCACCTATGCATATTATGTGTCCGTTTTTACCCACGTTAAGGTAGTTGCCTTCTGACTTCGGAGAGGGTGTGTGAACGCTTCACCTGTGTGCATGCGTTTTAAAATAATGATAACAAATAATGATAATAATAATACATGGGATTTATATAGCGCCACATCTTGCAAAAAAAAAAAAAAAATCAAAGCGCTTTGAAAAGATGTTGTCATCCATAAGTTGTCATCCATACCTACCGGCACGAAATGGCCTACTCTTCCAAAAGGCGGAACCGGTTTTCAAGGTGCGCAAAATGTTCTGCCTGCATTCGCACAAAGGCCTTAGTGCCGTGGTTCATAGTCTCTTCCAAAAGACTTTTGGGGGGATTGCAGTGGGCTTAGTGCTAATGTTCACTCCAGAGTAAAATTCCCTCAAAACGGGTAGCTCCGTGGTGGCTCGATCCCGGGCCGTCAGATCACGAGCTCAACGCTCTAACCACCAGACTTTCTCCCCCTCCCCTCCCCTCCTGCAATGTGTCTATTCATTTGTAGTTGACACCACCCCCCCCCCCTCCCCCCCCCCCCCGCTCTCTTTTCTTTCGTCTTAGTAAATTCTTTTGTGCACCAAGTCTTAGAATGTATGACACAGCGTCTCTGTCCTCTGATGCCCTTGATATGAAAATATCAGCTACAATTTTATTTACCTCCTTCTTTTCTTGTGCTGTCATCTGCACCAATGACATACATCCTGCTAGTGAGCTTGTAATCCGAGATTGAGCTGTAGGACAACAAAACAAAACAAACAAAAGACCGAGGCCCCTCCCCCCCCCCCCCCCCCCCCACCCCAACATATCCCAACTGAAAACACTTTCAAAAACCAGTCTTAAGACTCAAGGTTGTTTTTTTTTGGTGTTTACTTGTTTTCCAAGAAAGTCATTAAAGATACTAACTTCTCTTCCGTAACTTGCAACCCGAAATGTTGTAGTGTGTGTTGGGGGGGGGGGGGGGGGGGGGGGGGGGGGGGGGGGGGGTGCCTGTATGTGTGTCTGCGCGCGCGCATACCTGTGTGTGTATTTGCGTGTGTGTGCGTGTGTGCACACGTGTGTGTGTGTGTGCAGGCGTGCGTGGGTGCACACCTGCGCGCACATGTGTATGTGTGTGTGCGTTTTTGGTGCCAGTGCGCTTATTGCCTTTATTAAGGAGTATCGCGCTACAGGAATGTATCATATTTTGGAGAGAGCTCCCCCCCCCCCACCCCTACCAACCTTGACACCGCAATAACATAAAACCTGGAGTCATAGTGACCCGAGTAGGTATAACATGCAGGGTGTATAGGAACGCTTTTCCGCGTGTTTTTTTGTGTGTGGGTGTGGGTGTGTGGTGTGGACTTTCTCATGCATGGCTGAGTAATTCTTCAGATAGATCTCAGGGAAGACTCGACTGCGGAGTTGTAATAGAGCATGTTTTTTGGGTGAGATCTGGCCCGAAGAATGCTTGCTTTTAATCTATTTATTATTTTATGTATTATTTATTTGTTGGTTTGGGTTTTTTAAGTTTTATTTCTTTCTCCCCTTTCCTGCCTTCGCGCACTCCTGCACTAGCGCAGGCAAGGATACCGCGCGCGCGTGCGCGCGTACGCACGCACACGCACGCACGCACGCACGCACGCACACGCACACACACACACACACACACACACACTCTCTCACTCATTCACTCTCTCGCTCTGTTTGTCTGTCTCTGTCTCCGTCTCTGTGTCTGTCTCTCACTTCTCTTATCGTCTGTCTGTCTCTCTCCCCCTGCGTCTCTGTCTGTCTGTCTCTCTCTTTCTCTGTCTGTCTGTCTGTCTCCCTCCCTCCCACCTTTTCCCCTTCTTGTCTCTTACATCGCAAAACTCGGAAATTTTTCAGATTCCACTGTGAACAACATGGCGTAACAGATTGGGCAGGCAGCTAGGAATCTGAGACTGTGACAGCTCGCTGTAGGCCCATACTAGCCTACTATCTCAGTTACCGGATCTGT
>CM054135.1:95993789-96008789 GCA_028751875.1 Rapana venosa | reverse complement strand
GGTCGTTGATAGATCTCTGTTGTGTGGCATGTGTGTTTGCACTGCAGGGGGGTGCATGTGTGTCAGTTTGTGCCACACGAAAAGGGTATATAGGGCATACATTTTGCATATATTTGTGCATTAGTTTTGTGGCCATGATACTCTCCCACACAGCACACAATAACTCAGACACACACTCACTATACATACACGCACACACACTCCCAACTACACAAAACCAACACACACACACTCACACAACACCACCGAACATCATACACAAAACCACACACACAACCAAAACGCACCCCCACACACACACAACAGCACACACACGCCCCACACCACACAAACTACACACACCCACACACATACACGCACACACACACACCACACACAACCACACTAATCCCCAGCAAACCCCACCCAACAAAACACCCCCACCAAACACCCCCAGTGAAAGCACACCCTGAAGTCAAAGTTGCTTGCCCAAAAAAAACCAAAAACCAAACCCCTAGACAACAGAAGAAACGGAGGGTTTTTCATACCAGATTTTTTTCAGTCCGTGTGGTTAGGCCCCCTTTCAGCCCATAAAACAGGTCTGGTTGGGGGGCCCTTGCCACAAGTGACCAATCCCACCATCTGCATAAAGTCCCTTAAAACAGAGGGAGGCACGGACAGCGCTTGGGGGGGGGGGGGGGGGTTGGGGGGGATAATTTTATTCCGGCTTCTTTATCCCGGTGTTATCTCCCGGGTTAACTGTATGATTTGATTCTGCAGATGCTAAGCAGAAGAGAAAAGCGTGTTGATCACAGTAACACGTGTGTGATGCATGGAGGGAAAAGGACAAGGGAATGGATCTGTTACATACCCATAAAATTATGTATTTGTGCATGGGTTTGGCACACAGGCAGACAGGACAGCTATTGGGGGTAAGGGGGAAGAGGTCAATAGACGGGAGGCGCAGACCAACGAACAACAAAAAGATTGACATACTTAATTACATAGAAGGGAGCAGACAGACAAAAACCCTTTGAAAGAATTGGGGGGGGGGGGGGGGGGGGGGGGCAACAGGGAGCGCCCCATAGAATAACACACACTAACCCTTTTTTGGTTTTGAGAAAATTCAGTTTTAATCCAAAAATTTTTTTCTCAGTGACAGTTTTCTAAGCCCTTAGAAAAAAGCAAAGTAACGCAATGATTAATTTTCATTTTTATCCAAAAATTTGTAAAAATGGGGGGTCGGGGTGCCAAATGGTTAGAAGTTGTGCTCATGATCTGATGGCCCCGGATTGAGCCCCACTACAGCACCATTGGAGGGGTTTGCGCCTGGAGTTTACTCAGTTTTGACTTTCCCCTGAAGTCTTGGGGGGGGGTTTTAAATGAGGTCTGAGTGTGAAGCATGCAGAAAATCTTGGCCACATGAAAAAACCCATTAACTTTTTGGAAGAGTAGGCCTTGTGTGTGGTAGGGGCGGATGACAGAATCTTTAAAAGGCATCCCCATGGTGTCATGTTTAGACTCAGCCTCAAAGTTGAATGCGGTACCTTCATGGTGGGCAAAAAGTTGCTCCTTTAAGCTTAGTGAAAAAAAAGGGCAATTGTGTGGTGTGTGTGTGGGGGTGTGTGTGTGGTGTGTGTGTGTGTGCTGCATGCAAAATGTACAAAAAGTATGATTTGATAAAAGGACTTGAGAAACATTTATTTTTAGGGTAAAAGAAACAAAAGAAAGTGAGTATTCCCTGAAACTTGGGGAAAAGAGTTTCTGTGTTTTACTGTGTGGGCGTGGGGTTGTGGGGTCAATTCCCACAGGCCGTTAAAAGACGGTTTGGAAAAGATGTCCGGGTGCCTTTAAAAGGGGAAAACGAGATGGGATGGGAAAAAAGACAATGAAATATTATTTTCATGTACAGTTTTTCATGGGTTTCTTTATGGTTGATGGCTTTGGGTGGGGGATTAAGAAATGTGTGTGTGGGCTTTTGTGGTTGATTTCTTCTTGTTTTATCTTTGAGTAAAAAAATTTGTGGAAGGTGCAGAGCTCATGTTTATTGTGAAATATATGAAAATTGTCAAGAAAGTATACCCTATTTACATGCATGTGTGTGACACCCACACACACACACACACACCACACACACACACACACACACACACACACACACCACACTCCACACACACCACACACACACACACACACACACACAGCGCGCACACAAACACGCAACACAACAACACCACCACACACCACACACACACACAACAAAACACACACCAACAAACCGCCAACACAATACACAAATATTCAAATTTTTCTAAAGATTAGCACTAAAACTCTCACTGAAAACTTCCTTGTCAGGAATTCTTATTTAACGTTGTAGTCTTCAAAGCAAAACAATGTGTCGTGTATGGGTTGGTGGGTGCAATGCCCCCTTTACCCGGTAATAAGTTCAATTGTGAAAGGAAATTTAAAAAAAAAAATCCCCCCCCCCCCCCCACCCTTTCCCTAAAATACCCCAAGAGTGTTCTCTTCACCAATCCTTTGCTCCCCCTCCCCCGCCCCTTTTCCCGCCTCTTACTGTCTACCTTTTATGTGTGTGCTAGTGAAAAAAATTTTCCCCCCCCCACCCTGCCCCTTTGCCCTTTTTAACTGTAAAAAAAAAGGCAGGAGCAGTGTTCTGTTCTCTCCCCCCCCTCCATATTTGTTCTTTTTTTTTGTGTTACAGATTTATGGAAGTATGGCTTTTTTGGGAAGTTACTGTTTTTATTTTTGAATTTTTGGCCTGAGCTGTTTTGTAGCTTTGTGTGTGTGTGTGTGTGTGGGTTTTGGGGTGTTTGTGTGTGTGTGTGTGTGTTGTTGTTTACTTCAATTTTACGTCTGTTCACTTTTAGTGATATTAGACGGAAAAAAAAAAAACCAAAAAAACCACAAAAAACCCCCAAAAACCCCGGGTGAGGTGGATGTGTTATTAAAAAAAAAAAAAAAAAAAAAAAAAAAAAAATTTAAAAAAAAAACTCGAAAAGAAACTTGGCAATGCAACAAGAATCATTAACAAGCAAACAAACAAACAAAAAGTCATTAACGTTAATGTAACTATAACAAATGTCCTATGGGACTGTGACAAAGACCTTTCACAATTTCAAATGCTAG
This sequence comes from Rapana venosa, assembly GCA_028751875.1. Lineage (NCBI taxonomy): Eukaryota > Metazoa > Mollusca > Gastropoda > Neogastropoda > Muricidae > Rapana > Rapana venosa. The sequence continues at coordinate 96,005,663 of CM054135.1, read as the reverse complement.
TTTTAGATTGCTGAATATGCTGGTGAGGGAGTTTTCAGAAAAATGGGGCATGAAAGGTTTTACACTCTGGCAGTCAAAAAGTGTATGAGTATTAGTGATATTCTCACCACACAGGCATTTACCATTTTTGCTGAATTTGGTTATCAATGCATTTAGTTTCATTCTATAGAATAAAGTATTAATTCTCCTTGACGTAAAAACACTTGTACTAACTTCTGAATGGTTCACCACTGTTAATTATCGGTATTGATTGCAGTTCTAGTTAAAGTTTATTCATTTTGCTGATTACTGTCGGTGACCTTTTTCCATGATTTTTGTTCTAGTAAGCTATACCCTTCTTGTAAGGATAAAGGCACATGCAATTCTATTGCATCCCGTCCATTTTTGGCACCCTTTTTGGCAGCTCTATCGCCCACTCATTTGGAAAGAAACCAGTGTGTGAAGGCACCCAACAAAAATTCACACTTATGCCCTTTAAGGTTAAGAGATGTATGACATGCTTAATCTCTAATATGATTTTCGAAGTTTTCTTGAAACTTGGGGATTTTAAAGCATACAATACCGATTTAGAATCAACGCAAACAAGAATTTGAAATATACACAACGGCAAATCAAGAATATAAGTAAGACCCATTAGTATTCCTACAAGTTCTGCTGTAAATATCGAGTGATATCTACCAACATAATATGATTTTTCAATTTTTAAAGCTGGTATAACAAAAGCAGAACCTGTTTCTTGATTATCTAGACGTGATCCGTCTGTATAAATTTGTAAATGGTCAAAATATTTATGATGGATGTGGGATCGGACATCAGAAACCATTATATTCAAATTGTCATTCTTGTTTACATTAGACACCTCTATATCAAAGTGTGCTTTATTCATCTCCCATGGTGGGCAAGGTAAGATTGCTTCTCGTGTGTCCATGCTGTGTTGATTGACTTCAGTGTGTGTGTGTGTGTGTGTGTGTGTGTGTGTGTGAGTGAGTGTGAGAGACAGACAGACAGACAGACAGAGTGTGGGTGGGAATCCATGTATTGCATATGCAAAGGTTAAAGACTGAATCAACTGCTTAAGTTAAAAGATGTAATATTTTTGTTTTTGTTTTATCAACTTTTTGGTGGACAGAATCATCAATCTGATTTCCTGTGCAGGAGACCAGGTTTCCCCTAATTCATTTTGGTGCACCATGAATCACAGAGAACGGAAATACCCAGAATATCCCAGAGCCTTTGGAAGGGTAGAATAGTTGGAAAGATGGAGGGCTTTTGTTTTTGTTGTGCCAACTTTTGTACAGAATCATCCGTTTCATTCCCTATGCAGAAGATCAAGCATACCTATGAATAAAAAGATGCCCTAACCCATGCTGGTGTACCATGAGTCACAAAAATATTTAAAAATACCTAGTATAGGTACTCAAGGCTACAGGAGGCTGGAATAGCTAGTGGTTAGAACATCCAGCTTGTCCCCTGTCATAATCTGTGAACATGGATTTGAATCTCCCTTGAGATGTCTAGTCAAGGGGATTTTTCCCCCCAGGAGTTAGTGTTGGTGCTGACTCCACTCTCCCAAAAGTCCTTTGGATGAGACTGTTCACTGAGATCCCATGTGGGAATGCATGCAGAACATCCTGCGCACATATTAAAACTCCATTCACCTTTTGTAAAAGGGTAGGCTAGTTATGTCCACTGTGGTGATGGCATGAACACACCCAGCATGCAACCTGTTACCTGGAGAGGGATGAGCTGTGCCGGGTTTCATTTGCCTCCCCAAAACTCAGTGTGTAGTGTCACATCCTAGCCACTGACTCCGTAAGGAGTGAATGAAGAAATCAAATGAAGTAAAGAGTCCTTTGGATGAGACTCTTAACCAAGGTCCTGTGTACAAACTCATGCAGAAGAGTAGGCCATAACACGCAAGCAGGAATGGATAACTAGGTTTACAAAATGCATGCACACTTGTGTTGTTTTTAGACATCATCCTTGAAGTGGAAATGCAGTAACCTTAATGGATGGCAAATGATTGTATACACAAAATCTAGGAAGGGGGTGGGTGGGGGGAGAGAAGAGAAATAAAAATCAAGTTAAATCAAAGCCCAGGTCCAGACATTTCACTCTATAATCTTATGGCAGAGAAATTTTTCTTTTTCTTTTTACCCCCCAAAAAAACAACAACACAACAACAACAAAACAAAACAAAAACAAACTTTGCCCATGTGAAGTGGAATGTCACCATGACAAAGAAGACAAACGTTGGTGTGTGCAGCGGAGAGAGTGGGGCAGGGAAGACGGAGAGCACCAAGCTGGTGATGCAGTACCTGGCAGCAGTCAACAAGTCGGGCAGCAGCCTCATCACTGAGCAGATTCTGGAGGCCACCCCGCTCCTGGAGTCTTTTGGCAACGCCAAAACCATCCGCAACGACAACTCCAGCCGCTTTGGCAAATACATCGAGGTCTTCTTCAACAAGTAGGTAGTTTCTAGTAGAAGTAATGTTGTTTAATACATCGAGGTTTTCTTCAACAAGTAGGTAGTTTCTAGTAGAAGTAATGTTGTTTAATACATCGAGGTTTTCTTCAAAAAGTAGGTAGTTTCTAGAAGTAATGTTGTTTAATACATCGAGGTTTTCTTCAAAAAGTAGGTAGTTTCTAGAAGTAATGTTGTTTAATACATCAAGGTTTTCGTCAACAAGTAGGTAGTTTCTAGAAGTAATGTTGTTTAATACATCAAGGTTTTCTTCAACAAGTAGGTAGTTTCTAGAAGTAATGTTGTTTAATACATCGAGGTTTTCTTTAACAAGTAGGTAGTTTTTAGAAGTAATGTTGTTTAATACATCGAGGTTTTCTTCAACAAGTAGGTAGTTTCTAGTAGAAGTAATGTTGTTTAATACATCGAGGTTTTCTTCAACAAGTAGGTAGTTTCTAGTAGAAGTAATGTTGTTTAATACATCGAGGTTTTCTTCAACAAGTAGGTAGTTTCTAGTAGAAGTAATGTTGTTTAATACATCGAGGTTTTCTTCAACAAGTAGGTAGTTTCTAGAAGTAATGTTGTTTAATACATCGAGGTTTTCTTCAACAAGTAGGTAGTTTCTAGAAGTAATGTTGTTTAATACATCCAGGTTTTCTTCAACAAGTAGGTAGTTTCTAGAAGTAATGTTGTTTAATACATCGAGGTTTTCTTCAACAAGTAGGTAGTTTCTAGAAGTAATGTTGTTTAATACATCGAGGTTTTCTTCAACAAGTAGGTAGTTTCTAGAAGTAATGTTGTTTAATACATCGAGGTTTTCTTCAACAAGTAGGTAGTTTCTAGAAGTAATGTTGTTTAATACATCGAGGTTTTCTTCAACAAGTAGGTAGTTTCTAGTAGTAATGTTGTTTCTTCTTCAACGTTGAATGCTCAGACAGCAACTATTGTTGTCTGTTATTTGAACAAAATGATGTTGCACTGCAGTTCAGTGCCTAACAAGTCATGATGTTTCAAGTCTCATTATTATTCATTGTCCATGTATGGCTATTATGAAAATATTTATCCACATTACATTCTATCCCTTTGAATATTTTGGTTGATAATAATGTCATTGTCTTTCTTAAGTGTTTTGGTTGTCTGTTTTATAATTGTTCTCAATTTCTTTAAGGATGGCACATTTTCAGCTGTTTCATTTTGTTATGTCTTGTCTGAAGTTTTGTTTCCTCAAAACAACAACAGATGTCTTTTACAGTGTCAGATTGCTTCTATCTTTAATTTTTTTAATTTGGAATCAAATATATTTTAAAACTAAATGAGTCTGTGTTATCACCCTTTCATGGCTGACTATGTAATGTGTGTGTGTGTATGCATGTTTGTGCATGCAGATACACTTGCGTTTGCACATAATTGTATGCATGCATTTAGGTGGCAAGTGTGGCATGGATGAATGCATGTGGGAGGAAAAAAATGGTAGCATGATGACTATTATGATGATGGTACTTGTGATGAATTGTGTTTGTGAAGACACTAGTGTGGATAACGGTTTAAGTGCTGTGCTTTCTTTCTCTTCTGGCAGTGGGAGTATTGTGGGTGCTAGAACACTGGAATACCTGTTGGAGAAGTCCAGAATTGTCACACAGGTCGGTCATGCTGGTTACGTAACTTTTATTTCTTCTTTTGCACACATGCACACACACACACACACACACACACACACACACACACACACACACACACACACACACACACACACACACACACACACACACACATACACACATACATGCACACACACACACACACATATATGTGTTCACATTTGCACACACCCACCCACACTTTTACATACAGATTCAGTATAAAAAAAATAATTGCAACAAGATTAAGATATGTCAGTGTATGCGTGTGCGTGTGTGTATGTGTGTGTGTGTGTGTGTGTGTGTGTGTGTGTGTGTGTTTGTGTGTGTCCATGAGTGTGTGCATAAGTGTCTGTGCTCATGAATGTCAGTGCACACACATGTACATGATACGCATCTAACTATAATGTGCAAGCATACAATATAAACGCGTGTTTCCCTATTTGCAGGCCCCAGAGGAGCGGAACTACCACGTGTTCTACGAGATGCTGGAGGCGCTGACGGAGGAGGAGAAAGGCCAGTACGGCCTGCAGACAGCGCCCAAGTACTTCTACCTCAACCAGGTCTGCTCTCCTGTGTGATGTCTCTTACTTAGCTGTGACACTGTTAGGACTTCACTCTGCTTTGTGGTAGCTTTTCTCCTCCTCCTCCTTCTCCTCTCTCCTCCTCCTCCTCTTTTTGCTGCTGCTGCTGCTGCTGCTGCTGCTGCTGCTGCTGCTGCTGCTGCTGCTGCTGCTGCTGCTGCTGCTGCTGCTGCTGCTGCTGCTGCTGCTGCTGCTGCTGCTGCTGCTGTGCTGCTGCTGCTGCTGCTGCTGCTGCTGCTGCTGCTGCTGCTGCTGCTGCTGCTGCTGCTGCTGCTGCTGCTGCTGCTGCTGCTGCTGCTGGCTGCTGCTGCTGCTGCTGTGCTGCTGCTGCTGCTGCTGCTGCTGCTGCTGCTGCTGCTGCTGCTGCTGCTGCTGCTGCTGCTGCTGCTGCTGCTGCTGCTGCTGCTGCTGCTGCTGCTGTGCTGCTGCTGCTGCTGCTGCTGCTGCTGCTGCTGCTGCTGCTGCTGCTGCTGCTGCTGCTGCTGCTGCTGCTGCTGCTGCTGCTGCTGCTGCTGCTGCTGTTTGCTGCTGCTGCTGCTGCTGCTGCTGCTGCTGCTGCTGCTGCTGCTGCTGCTGCTGCTGCTGCTGCTGCTGCTGCTGCTGCTGCTGCTGCTGCTGTTTGCTGCTGCTGCTGCTGCTGCTGCTGCTGCTGCTGCTGCTGCTGCTGCTGCTGCTGCCTGCTGCTGTGCTGCTGCTGCTGTGCTGCTGCTGCTGCTGCTGCTGCTGCTGTGCTGCTGCTGCTGCTGCTGCTGTTCTTCTTCTTCTTCTTCTTCTTCTTCTTCTTCTTCGAACACTCAGACAGCAACTCTTGTTGTTTGTCATTTGAGTGAAAATGCGTTGCACATCCCTTAAGCGCTTCATTGGCAAGTCAGGTGCAGCACATCTAACTTTGATGAGAGAGAGAATTGTTATCTTTTAAGTCTTTTTGGAAAAATGGCAGTCATATGGACCAAGAAGGTCTGAATTAGACAAGATAGAGGCGACAGGAAGAGAAAAAGAAAAAGCAAGTAAAGAAAAGTGTGCATACTAAATATTTCCTAGGACAAAAAGACAGGGCAAAGATAGCAAAAACAGCATCACCCCGGGCAAAAATCCACAAACATCAGCAAAAAAGATCACCCAACTGTGATGTTACACAAGTTCTCAACATTACATGATCAAGGTATGTTTTTGACTGCATGCATCTTCCATGACCACTCCCTATACACACTTGAATACTTCATAAAACAACACAAAAGAACTGTGTTTACCAGTGCCTCTAATCCTTCTGGGCTTCCATGGCAACAAAGGATGCTCTGTCCTTCTCTGTTCTGTCCTGTCCGGTTCTGTTCTGTCCTGTCCGGTTCTGTTCTGTCCGGTTCTGTTCTGTCCTGTCCGGTTCTGTTCTGTCCTGTCCGGTTCTGTTCTGTCCGGTTCTGTTTTGTTCTGTCCGGTTCTGTTCTGCTCACACAAATACTTTGCTTTAATTGCTCTCTTCTCCATCTGTCCACAGGGCGGCAGTGCGGTGATTCCCAGCCGTGATGATGCCGAGAATTTCCGCAAGCTGATCGCGGCCATGGACATTCTGGACTTCACCAGAGAAGAGCAGGGCACCATCCAGAAAATCCTGTCCTCTGTCCTGCACATCGGCAACATCTACTTCAAGAGTGTCCAGGTGAGAGTACCGGGAGTCTGAAATAACTTTTTGCTGTCTGAAATAACTTTTTGCTGTCTGTATGTGCCAAGTCAAGTCAGCATGATCTTTATTGAGGGTAAAAGATTAAATATACACAACTTTTTGTCTTCCTGCCCTCACAAAAGAATCAAGAAAATTGACTTGTAAAGTAAACAAAAGATTGCTTATTTGTGTTAAAAGGAACGGAAAAGAGTGAGGGAAACATTTTTTAAAATCCAGACCTCACATGATATAAAAACAAAACTAAGACAGTACAACATATGCTCATTTCAGACAGATGAGTAATGAAAAAAACAAAACAGCAAGGTTAGGAATAACAATATATAAAGCAACCAGATGTAAAATGTGTGTGTGTGTGTGTGTGTGTGTGTGAGCACATATGTGCATATCTGTGCGCATGTATACCTACGCTTGTATGTGTGTATAACAGAAAATTGCCTCTTGCGGTCTATTTGACCATCATCATCAGTGATGCAGTCAAGCCTTTGCCATTCCCATCCACTATATCAACTCTTGTTACATATAGATTGGTAGACTCTGCAAGAACTTTCTTGTATGTTATTTTAATTGGTAGAGAATCAGTTTTTATTTTGGATTTGTTTTTGTGTTTTCTGTTTTCTTTCGTTTTGAAACTCAGTTTGCAGATATGTAATGGAGCAACCTTAATTGCCTCTGTACACAAACATCATAGCATGTGCTATTTTACAGACTTGCCTGTGAGCTGTACCAAACACATTTGCATGGGTGAAAGCTGTTTGCCTACTTCTTTATGCTTACATTTACTATGCAGCCAAGCCCGGAATTTTGTAAATTTAATCACTACTGTTCTGATCCCGCTTTACTCTTGACCATTTCAGGATGTAGACATGAAAAATAGTGTGCACTGTGCTATGTAAGTATATGGATAATCCATGTGTTGATGTATGCTGTGGTGTGTGTGTGTGTGTGTGTGTGTGTGTGTGTGTGTGTGTGTGTGATTGCAGGAGGACAGCCATGACACTGTGGAGCTGGGGTCAGATGCGGAGCTGCGCTGGGTGTCTCATCTTCTGCAGCTGTCTGAGGACTGGCTGAAACAGGCCGTCACCAGTAAAATCACTGTGAGTGTGTGTGTGTGTGTGTGTGTGTGTGTGAACTCCAGTTATAATCTTCAGCCGGATGTTGCCTAGTCTTACGAGTTTCAAGACTTTTTCAGATAATTTTTCCCTTTGGGTAGTTAACCTTTTAATTTATCACATTTCCTTAACCATATGATTTAGCTACAAAATTTGTTAAAATTAGTATATCTTAGCAGCATGGCTTTTTGATATGATTAGATCATGAAACGAAAAGTGATGGCATTACTTTAGTTTAGCTGTATTTGATCAATAGACTATAGATGTCGCCATGTTTTTTTGTGTGCCATGCGTTCTTAGGTAAACAATTTTTGTTCTGTTTCGAATTTTTGTTCATATATAATGCTATTTCTTTCCTTTTTCTCTTTCTTTTTCCCCCCTATTGATGATGGTGTTATTTTGAACAGGAGGCAAGAGGGGACAGAGTGGTGTCCCCTTACAACTTGGATCAGGCCTTGGATGCCAGGTAAGCCCTTTTTCCCTGGGCTGTACTGAGCAAGCTAGCTGCTTGTTGTTGCTCTTCTGCAGTCATTTGGGGGGGGGGGGGGGGGGAGTAAGCTGTGTGTGTGGCTGTGTGTGTGTGTGTGTGTGTGTGGGGTTTGGGGGAATGAGGATTTGTGTGTGTGTGTGTGTGTGTGAGGGATTGGGGGATGAGGATTTGTGTGTGTGTGTGTTTTGCTGGTGTTGTGATGCTGAGTTGTGTCTTGTCTATGATACACTTTTTCTGTTTTGGATAGGGTTTTTTGTTTAGTTCTGTTTTCTCTTTTATTTTTCTGTGCAGGGCTCAGTGTGTCTGTATTTGCAAGTGTGTGTTGTTATGCTTCTGTATAAAAATGCTGTTTTTATGAGCTGGTATTTTTCATACACACACACACACGCATGCACACACATACATACGCAATTTTCTCTCTCTCTCTCTCTCTCTCTCTCTCTCTTCTCTCTCTCTCTCTCCTCTCTCTCTCTCTCTCTCTCTCTCTCTCTCTCTCTCTCACACACACACACACACACACACACACACACACACACACTCACACTCACTCACTCTCTCACTGATTGTGGCAATGTGGATGTCATGTCATGTCATGTCATGTCATGTCGTGTCGTGTGTGTCCAGGGATGCCATAGCCAAGGCGCTGTACAGTCGGCTGTTCACCTGGCTGGTGGAGAGGGTCAACCTCATCATCTGCCGGGCAGAGCGAGAGAAGACCTCCTCCCTCGCCGTGCTGGACATCTTTGGGTTCGAGGCAAGCCACTGCCAGTTGTTAGCTCCGTTTTGGGCTTGATTTCGTTTCATCTTATCTGATTTTTTGATTTTTGTTAATATTTATGATTGTTATAATGAAAATGATGATGATTATTTATGATGGTTAGTTTTATCTTGTTCTCTTTTTTCAATGATGATGAAAATGATGATGATGATTAGTATCATGTGCTGAGACATATTTAGGATGGCAGTTTATAGGGTAAGTGTGGTCATATGTTGTTGAATGTTACATGTGTGCGACTGCAATGTGGGCTCTTGTTTCAGACTCTATGTCAAATGTCATGTGAACTTTCACTAAATTTTCATGGACACTCAATCTGAATGTGGTATGGACCCTGGACTGTAACTGATATGCAAAAGAGAAACAGAAGAATGACCTAACAGATGGTATGAGGTTAACTCTGGCTGAAACAAACAAACAAACAAACAAAAAGTGTGCAATGAAACAAAAATGGAAAAAAGAGGAAATCTGAGTGCGTGAGCACAGTTTGAAGCTAGGGAATTTTGACTGTGCTATATATTGCTGTTCACCAGAACTTCCATCACAGCAGCTTTGAGCAGCTGTGTATTTATAAACGATGACAACAAGATATTGTAGTACCTTCATCCAGCACACTTTTCACATTATATCAATTTCTTCAGTGTTTGGACCAAACACAGTGAACGTGATACGTTACTTCTGCTGTGCAGGACTTCCACCACAACAGCTTTGAGCAGCTGTGCATCAACTACGCCAACGAGACGCTGCAGTACTTCTTCAACCAGCACATCTTCCAGCTGGAGCAGCGCGAGTACAGCAAGGAGAAGATCCGCTGGCAGCACATCGACTTCAAGGACAACCAGCCCACCATCGACCTCATCGCCACCAAACCCACCGGCATCCTCCACATCCTGGACGATGAGTGCAACTTCCCTCAGGTACTGACTGTGTGTGTGTGTGTGTGTGTGTGTGTGTAGGTTGTGTGTGTGTGTAGGTGAGTGTGTGTGTAGGTGAGTGTAGGTGTGTGTGTGTAGGTGTGTGTGAGTGTAGGGGAGTGTGTGTGTAGGTGTGTGTGTGAAGGTGTGTAGGTGTGGTGTGTGTGTGTTTAGGTATGTGTGTGTGTGAAGGTGTGTAGGTGTGTGTGTAGGTGTGTGTGTGTGTGTAGGGGTGTGTAGGGGTGTGTAGGTGTAGGTTTGTGTGTGTAGGTTGTGTGTAGGTGTGTGTGTGTGTGAAGGTGTGTAGGTGTGTGTGTAGGGTGTGTGTGTAGGTGTGTGTGTGTGTGTGTGTGTGTGTGTGTGTGTAGGGGTGTGTAGGTGCGTTTGTGTGTGTGTGTGTAGGTGTGTGTGTGTAGGTGTGTGTGTGTAGGTGAGTGTGTGTGTAGGTGTGTGTGTAGGTGGAGAGACAAAGTCAAAGTTTTATTTTCAGATGGCACTTTTGAATAAGCAGTACATTTGCTTTTTTTTCATTAAGCTATCTATCAAAACATTAAAAAAAATTGTATGTATGCATACATAGGATAAGAAATGCTAAACAATGATAGGCCGTACAAATGAAACAAAAGAAGAGAAGGGATGTGTGTATCTGCCAGTAGCTCTGCAGTGTGGCTCTCCCTGTGTTGCAGTCTCGGGACCAGTCGTTCCTGGAGAAGTGTCACTTCCACCACAGCAGCAACCCTCTGTACGACAAGCCCCGCATGTCCGACCCCGAGTTCTACATCACACACTACGCCGGCAGGATCAAGTACAACGTGAGTGTGGTGTTTTGTTGTCGTGACCAACAGATGTGGCATGTAGACGTGAGAGGGTGTTTGCCGGTTGTTTTAAGTCTTGTGTGTGTGCTGATGATTGCTGTAAGTATGTTGACAGAAAGAATTCTAAGCTTTGCAAATCAATCAAGCAGCAGCCACCTCACCAGTCAATTAACAAACCAACTAGCCAACCAACTGATTGACCAATCATCATACAAACCAGCCAACTATTCACCAACCAACCAACCAGCCAAGGAAGCAATGCACTAAACAAGTGAACAAATGAATAAAAGAGAAAACAAAGCATTATACTTCAGTTAACTTTTGATCTAGAGAAAGGTTTTCATTCCTCGGTTAACATATTTTATGTTTATGAATGAAACATTCAAAAAAGAAACCTGATGTTTCACATTTGAATCTCTAAATGTCTGAATTCAGTGTAATCAAAAGCTGCTGAAGTGGTGACACTGTGTGTGGTCAGTGTGTTGTGCTCTTCCTTGCTGCAGACAGCTGTTGACTTGCCCTTGTTTTGCAGGTGCTGCACTTCTTGGAGAAGAACAAGGACACGCTGCGCAGCGATGTGGTGGAGCTCATGTGTGAGAGCAAGAACAAGGTAAAGACTCGCTGTTGTCTGCCGCCTGCCTGCCTCAGTCTGATGTGTGTGTTACTGCAGCGGCCTGTGTCAGTGTTTGGTCATAGCACGGCTGCAGTTCTTCCATCACATAACAGAAATTCATTCAACTTTAGCTGAAACCTAGAAAGAACCTCTGCCAATCAAGAAATGAGCTTGGTTAAAAACATTTTTTTCCGTTTAATTTAAAAACAACAACTCTGCATGAAAATGTCTTGAATTTGTCTTTCACTTTTTCTGGCCATATACCTAGGGGACAGGATAGCTCAGTGGTCGGAGCCCTCGCTTTCCCCCAGCCAAGTTAAGCAGCGTCGAGTGTGGTTACCAGTTGGATGGGTGACGGTTTGCGCACCTTGGCTTCAGTACAGTCCCCCCAGTTCACCCAGCTGTAAATGGGTACCTGCCCTCTTTAGGGTCAGGGAAGGTAAAGCAGCGAGGGAGAGGAGATGGGCGCCACCCTCAATATGCTGGCCCTAGAGAAGTGAGGTCTCTGACGCTTCACTCCCCTACGACCTTATAGGTTATGGGACTCCTTTACCTTTACCTTTTTACCTTTTGAAATGCCTGGGCTGTCCTGGACCTCTGTCTGTCAGCATTTTTCTCCTTTATTTCAAATGTTGCTCTCATGTAAGTGTTACATTCAATTTGCCATTTTACTGATGCTTTGGTAGGTAAAGACAGATTTCTCAGAATTTTTTTTAACCATGTGTTGTGAAATATTGAAAGGTAAATGGTGTTTTTGTACTGAAATACTCTGATTTGGTAGTCTAAAGAATACAA
>CM054135.1:95978789-95988789 GCA_028751875.1 Rapana venosa | reverse complement strand
TGGGTTGCTGAAGAAGGGTTGATATTGGCAGTGTCAGTCAGAGTCAGAGGAGAGTGTATTGATCAGTGTGGGGGGGGGGAAGTCACACAGTCACTTTGTTTCACAGCCACTCAACAGCTGGTACCCTCACGCCCTTTTGTCAGGCTTCACAGCCGCTGGCTGTATTGAGCCGTAAAGCGGAGCGGGATGGGGAAGGGGGCAGGTGTGGGGTTAGGCGAGGGGAAGGGTCGTCTTGTGGCCACCATCTAGAAGGGTTCAGGGAGCATGCAGTTGATGTGGTTTCAGCGCAGCAACTCAAACATTGCTGTTCTCCGCGTGTATTGATCAGCTTAGAGAGTTGTCATTGCAGTGACCACGTGTGTGTGGGTGAGACATGGGATATGAGTGTGACAGAGTGATACAGACATGCTGTTCATACTGTCTTCATTGTTGTTTTGTGTGTGAGACATGGGATATGAGTGTGACAGAGTAATACGGACATGCTGCTCATACTGTCTTCATTGTTGTGTTATGTTGCTGGTTAGGAGGTAGCCTGGTGGGTTGTTGCAGTCACCATGTGTGTGTGTATGTGTGAGTGTGATACTGGATATATGTGCAACAGACCTTGGAAGCAATGTCAACATTTTGAGGCTGTTCTATGCTTCAGTGTCAGCTATTGATGGTGTTGTGAAGTTGTAATAAACCTGGCCATAGTGTACTCAAGTGAGCAAAGCATAGAGGGGATCAGTTCGATTCAAAACACAGTGTAGAAGACGAAGATGAAAAGATGTGGTATGTGTTTATGTGCCTTGAGGAGTAGCAGTGACAGTAGCAGGGTGTGATTCACAATGAAGCAAGACTTGCCACCCATGGGAGAGTACAGTGAGAATGTCTCGAGAGGTATGGTGTGTTTCTCACAAGATTTATGGCAGGGTTGTGAGTATAAATCACATGTGCTTTTGGCTGGAACTTTCTTGACACCATTCAGTTAATTGAATACATACATACACACCATTTTAAAAGGAAATAATAATAATCATCGGAAAAAAACCCCAATCAAATTGAAAGACTAACCAAACCAAATGAATAACCAAAGGAAAGTTCCTCTTTGTGTCACTGTTACTAGTATTAGATGTGTCAAGAGAAAATGCTTGAAATCACGCTCCTGAAATCCAGCCTTTTTTGAAAGAGAGAAGACAGAAAGAACTGAAATGAAATTATTAAAAAGTAAAAATTCTATAAAAAAAAAAGTATTTTTGGAGGGAAGCACAGATGGACTGTGTCTATTTCTGCTGAGATCAGTTTGAACATCTCTGTCAGTGCTTTTATTTTGGTTTTTATTGGTTATATTTTTATTTCATTGTGTTACTACATTTATATTCTTTTTGCAGTAAGATAAGTCTGACAAAACAAGGAATAACCAGAGACTTTCAATGTCATGCAAGGGTCAGGATAGGGGGCTGTCATGTCAGCTCAGTGATCAGGGATGTGACCCTCACCAGGAGCATGTCAGTGAGGGAGTTATGAGATCCAACAACTCCTGATTGTTGCATACTGTGGGCTCACAGGGAAGGGAGACTATACACCACACAGCTGAGTGTCATCCACATTATGGGCAGGGCTCCTCTAGGTGGTGGCCTGATGGCTGCCCAGCATTGGCCGCAGCTCCATATGCATGGACTATTGGTTCTTTGAGTGCGACAGAGTAAACATTGTTGTGGTTGTGAGTGTGCAGTGAGATCAATATGAGTAGCGTGTAGAATAGCAGCATGTGGACAAGAGACACAAGACAAACCCTACCCCCCCCCCCCCCCCTGCCTTATAAAAAAGCAGCGCTAAAGCTTTTAAACCAGTTGCTAAGAAAGAAGGTGGCAGGACGGTTAAGACATTCACCTGACAAACAAGTAAACTGTGAGGTTGTGGGTTTAAATCCAGCTACGGCCTTTCTTCCCAGTTTGATGAGAAAATTGGACTGAATGTCAAACTCCTTCATATGAGACTATAAACCAAGGCCTCATTGCGAATGCACGCAGAACATCTTGTGCACACATTAAAGACCCATTCCACTTTTTGAAAGAGTAGGCCATTTTGTGCCAGTAGGAACAGATGACAAAATGTCAAAAGTGTGTGCACATAGGTGTCGTGTATAGACACCATCCTGAAGTTGGTACATGGCTACCTAAATAGGGGGGGCGGTGCAATGGTTGCATACGCAAAAACCTCACCATTGGTGAACCTTGGAGCTCTAGCCAAAGAGCAACCATCCGAAACCCCCCCCCCCAAAAAAAAAAAAAAAACCAAACAAAAAACACCCAACAAATATACAAACAAACCCAGTTGCTTATAAGAAAGTGCATGTTCACTGCCATAAATGGAGACAAAGCCATAAACTCTATCATACCTCTTGCCTGTGGCTAGCTCTTTATCGGTGTTTTTAGAACCACTTGCAATCTTGAACCGTGCATAGATACCACTATGGTGGTAGCAGTGGTGGTTGCGCATTTTGATCTTTATCGCCAGTGGTTAACAACAGGCCAGAGACACTCGGAAGATAGATCACAGAGCCAATGTGTGGCTGGCCAAATGTCACTGTGGGAAAATGCTGTGTGTGTGTGTGTGTGTGTGTGTGTGAGAGTGAGTGAGTGAGTGAGTGAGTGTGTGTGTGAGAGAGTGTGTGTGGTGTGGTGTGTGTGTGTGTGTGTGTGTGTGTGAGTGTGTGAGTGTTTGTGATTGTGTGTGACAGAGTGTGTGGTGTGTGTGTTTGTGTGTGTGTTTGTGTGTGTGTGTGTGTGTGTGTGTGTGTGTGTGTGTGTGTTGTCTTGTTCTTTGTTCTCTGTCTCCTCATTATCACCTCTGCTTCTCCACTTTTGATGCTGGGGAAGAGATTTGGTGGTTTTTGCTTTTGTTTTTGTGTTGTTGTTTCTCTAGAAACAGAAAATGGAATGAGAAGTGTTTAAGGGGTGGGATGGGGATGCTTAAAGGTGTGTGTGTGTGTGCGTGTTTGTTTGCATGCATGTGTGCACATGCACACGCATATACACATATACATGCTTGTGTGTATGTGTGTTTATGTGAGCATGTGCGCATGTGTGTGTATGTACGCTTGTAGTAGTTGTGAGTATGTGCATGTTTGTGTCAGATGGTGAACTTGTGCAAGTGTGCATATAACTGTGCATGTGAGTGCATATGTGCATGCATGCACATGTGTGTATGTTTGTGCATGCATGGATGTGTGTGTGTGTATGCGTGCGCGTGTGTGTGCGTGTGTGTGTGTGTGTGTGTCCATGCCTGTGTCTCCCTTCCTAACACCCCCTTCTTGTCTCCCCCCCCCAACAATTCTTCACACTACTTCCACTTTCACCACTACCTCCACTTTCACCATATCCCAACCTCTATCCTGTCTTCATCCTTTCCCCCCTCCCTCCCTCCCTCTCTGCCTGTCTCACCTCTAACACATTTTCTCTCTCTCTCACTCCCCACCTTCCCCTTTTTAATGTGATGGGGCCTGGAGGGTGAGGGAGGGGGCAGAGGCAAAGAAAAGAAGAGGTAGCAATGAGTGGCAGCAGCAGCATCTTGTTTTGGGGCGTGCCTGTCCAGGCAGGCAGGCAGGCAGGCAGGCAGGCAGGCAGGCACTGTAAACAACATGGTGTTGAGGGTCACGGTAACTACAGAGGCTGAACTGAACTGAACTGGACGGGCCAGTTTGCTGCCTGCCTGCCTGCCTGCCTGCCTATGGCCCGTGACTGCTGTCTGGAAGGGCGAGAGTTGAGCCCCCAGTCCCTCAGTCAGACAGACAGTCAGACAGTCAGCCAGTCCCTCACTTAGTGGGAGTGAAAAATGATTCTGCAGGGGTGTGTCTGTCATGAGGAGCAGTCAGTGATCTGTCTCTGAAAGCTGCACATTTGCAACATCAAACAAACAACAACAACAAAAAAAGAGTAAGAAAAAAAAAAGAAGAAAAAAAGATAACTTTAAAGAAAAGCTTAAAACAAAGTAACCCCCCCCCCCAAAAAAAAAAAAAAAAAAGAGAGAGAGAGAGAGAGGGTCCAAACCAAACAAGAGAGAGGATTGTTTATGATCAGCTACTCATAAAAATGCTGTTGTGAGAGTAGACCACAGTGTTTTTGCAAATTGCAGGTGACTAGTGTGGTGTACCCAAAACACAAGTAGAGGGCCTGTTGTCTGAAGACCCTCTCCTGTCTTGCTCTCCCTACAGTTTTTCTTCCTTCCCTACACTGAAGCAACACAGTGTACACAGGCGTGTGGTAGGCTAGATACTGTTAGGACACAGTGTGATATGTGATCGATTCTTCTGATGAGTGCTGTTTTCGTGTGCTGCCTGAAGGAAAAGCAGGTATGACTGTGAGCAGTTGATTCTCAGAAGCAGGTGTGTATGATTACATTTTTTGGTGGCGCAAACTTCAATTAAAAATAACAGTAGCGAATAGTCTCACAAGTGACGCTGAGTTATATGTGGTGTCTTTCTCCTTTGTCTTTCTGTTGTGGATTTAAGATGGAATCTGTTCCTATCTTTTAGTAGGAATATTCAAGAAAAACTTTTCACAAAGATGTTGTGATTTTTGTCCCGAGTTTCGAATGATTTTTGTTTAGCAGCAAATTTGATAAAGCTGGGATAGGTCAGTTTTGGAGGCACCTTCACATATTTTTCTTCACTTTCTTTTAGCATGATTTCACAATTTGGTTTTGTAATTTTGTGCATGAGGCTCTGGACAGTTTTGGGGCATTGTCAAATTCTTTCTGGTAACTAGTTTAAAAAGGAAAGGGACTGGGTGTGTTAGTTTAAAGAACACAGTTACAGTCAAAATTTCACGATTGAGTGTGTGTGTGTGCATGCATGCATGCATGCTTGTGTGTGCATGCTTGTTTGCAGTGCTTGCTTGCATGCATATGTATCTATTTGCATGTTTGCGTGTGTGTCTTCACTTTCGTCAATGTGAGAGTATTGGTCTTTATGTGGAACTATATTTTCACCACGTTTTTCTTTTGGAGGGCAGATATATCTGAGTTTTCAGTGTTTCTGTTTTTCCAGAGAAATGTTACAGTCTGCAGACAATTCTGTGTATGCTATTTTGCATCTGCCATAAAACATACATAGTGGATACCTCAGCTGTTGTACAGTGTGCAGCATGTATACATAGTAGCGGACAGGACAGCCAAGTGGTTTGAACATGGCAATCAGGAACTGACAATGACGTAGTGTGCAAGGTTGAGTCTCTCCTAAGGTGTCTGTCTGAGGGAATTTTTTCCCCCTTGGAGTTAACATTGATAACTCTACTGCCATGCCCTGAACATTTCAAAAGAGACTCTAAATCAAAGCCCTGTAAAGGAATGCATGCACAACATCTTGGATAGTGTTAAACACCCATCCAGTTTTTTTGTTGAAGGGTTGGCCAGCCATGGGTGTGTTGGGATGCATGAGATGAACATACCCAGCATGCATGCCTACCACCAAACTAGGCATGGGGTCTGCCATGCTCAGCTTGCTCTTGACGCACTCCCTGTGGAAAAAAGAAGTGCAACGCCTGAACAACTGCTCTAGGAGTTAAGAGAGAAGTCAAATGAAGTCAGTTTTGTAATGTGAAGCCATGGATTCCTGCTGGGCACTAGTCATGTTTCCTCACCCCACTGACTGCTGACATCAAGTGTGGAATTTGTCTTCAGTACACCTGATCTTCTGTATGCATCACTATCTGCACACACAAAAGGAGACAAGCACTAGTAGGTCTGCATAGACATTGACATGGATGATGATAAAACTATTCCACTATTGATCTAGCAGGCATGGCTGTAATATTGGAAGCTGAGGTTGGCAGCTTTGAGAAGCAATAAGATGATACGCCTGTGGCCACAATCCATTCTGGTATATTGGTGTGATAGGGCAGGACATGCTGACAGACAGACATGGAGGTGTGGAAAGCTGCCTGTCAACAGGACATGCCTACATTTGTCAGCAACATGCAGGCAGACAGACAGACTCACACACATGCCCATGCATGCATACACATGTATATGTATAACACACACACACACACAACACACACACACACACACACTGAGTTCTTATTCCATTATCCTCTATAAAAGAATGAATAAATAAAAAATTAAAATTAATAAAACACACACATCACACGTGCATGCATGCGCACATACACATGCACTCTACACACACACAAACACACACACACACACACACACACACAACACACACACACACACCACACACACACACACACACAACACACACAACACACACACACCAACACAACACACACACACACCCACACACAGAGATACATGCACACACACACACACAACACACAAAACACACACAAACACACACACAAACACCACACCCACCACACACACAGATACATGCACACACACACAACACACACACAGACACACACACACACACACACACACACACACACACACACCTACACACACACACACACACACACCACACACACACACACACTACACACACACACACACACAACACACACACACACACACACACACACACACACACACACACACACACACACACACACACACACCTACACACACCTAACACACACACACACACACACACACACACACACACAACACACACACACACACACACACAACCTACACACACCTACACACACACCACACAGATACAGACACACACACACACACACACACACACACACACACACACACACACACACACACACACACACACAAACCTGTGCAGCCACTTTGCTGCTTTGAACCAGTGGACATCAACTGTCAGGGATACAGCAATTTATTTCTTTTAAACCCCCCCCCCCCCTCCTACCATCTCCCCCTTTTCCCTCTTCCTCTGTTTACCTTGTTTGTGTAGGAAATAATTCTGCATGTGATAGGGAGTGTGTGTGTGTGTGTGTGTGTGTGAGTGTTTGTGTGTGAGTGTATGAGTGTTTTGTGGTGTGTGTGTGTGTGTGAGAGAGAGAGTGTTTGTGTGTGTGTGTGTATGTGTGGATGTGTACATGTATGTATGAATGTGTGTGCGTTTGTGTTTGAGTGTGTCTGCATGTATGTGTCTCTGTGTGTATATGTGTGTGTTTTTGTGAAAGTAATCCTGTGTGTATCATTGAATACTTTGTGCAGGGGTGGTACCTTAGCTGATGAGGTTTAACAGGGGCATGGTTAATTAATACTAGTTGAAAACTTAACACTTTTCATTCTGTCACAGTCTCCCTAATAGATGACTCAAAACAAAATGGGAAGTCTCTCAAAGTGAATAGTGTATAGATCTTATTCAAGACCACACAAAAGTTACCAAACAAACCTCCTTTGGAAGAAATCTTGTTCAAAGTCAACCCCTGATTCAAACTTGTACAACATCCCCGAAGGTGGATTGTCTCTACTGTATTTTGCAAGTGGTCACATGCACAACATTTTTCTGTTGATGAACCTCGAAGCTGTATCAGAGGAATGAAAATAAATAAATAAATAAATAAAAGAGTGATATTGGAGTTGGCAGCTGTTGAGAGCAACCACAAACAAGGCTTCAGGAGAGTGTTTCTCTGAAACACAAATTGGCAAAATCAGTTTTATCCCTGAATTTATTTCCCAAAGAAAGTGGCTCATACTGTATTATATTGTTGAAGTCATATGCATTTTCAGGTTGAAACAAGAGCTCGTATGACAGTCAGTCTAGCCCTTCACTTGATTTCTGAGAAACGCAGCTAATCCTTTAATTGATTTCTTCACTTCCAGATTTGTACATACTCTTTCAATTAGATACAGGAGGTTTTTAACTTCACATTTCCCAAACTGTATATTCACAACAAGCGACCTGCATACTTCTTCATCAACATCTCATTGCCATTCTGGTCATGATTTAACAGAACCGTGGCTAATGCCAAGTGCCTGGTCATGATGTGCATATAGGCTAATTCATTTCCCCCCAGACCTTAGATAAAGTTGGGCTTTGGCTGCACAGTTAAATTGCTTGGCCTGAATTATGGTTCAGTCATGGGTTTGTGCAAACAAATGAACAAACGCAGAAAGAGTCTTTAATAAGGAATGATAACAAAGTTTATGTTCAAAGAGTGGAAGGTTTTTAGGAAATGATGTTTATTGCTTAATGAAAAGAAAGGGTGGATGGAAAAAGGGGGTGGGGGGGGGGGGGGGGGGGGGGGGGGGGGGGGGGGGGGGGGGGGGGGGGGGGGGGGGGGGGGGGGAATGGAGGATGAGAGAATGAATGAATGCATGAATGACCTGTATTTTTCAAAAGTTACTGATAAATATTTACATGATTATTTTTTGGAGAGAGAGACATATATATTGATTGATTGATAATCTTTGTTCCCAAGGGTTACAGATAAGTATTGATATACTTTTTCAGAGAGAGGGGGGGAGGGGAGGGGGAAAGCATGAAGATTGGAATACCAGTAAATGGACTGAACTAGACTAGCTGATTGACGTATCCATATCCATGTTTGATGCTCAAAAACTAAAACTTGTTTTGAAAATTTTGTTTAAACCCATTCTTTGCATATTCATTTGGTATCATACACTCCCATAAGGTAACAGTCCGTATGGCAGGCATTGCTCATGCAACCATGTTTACCCTCCATTAAGGTAGCTGCTTTCCATCTTTGGGATAAGCCTAACCTAAACATCGTTGGAAACAAAAAACTCAGAGAAGAATAAGGAAGACACCCTCCCCCCCCCCCCCCCCCCCCCCAACCCCCGAAAAAAAAGAGTTAAGACGATGCCATGTCACCTGAAGAATCCCAGATTTTTAATGGTTAAGATTTGAGTCCAGCAGGGAAACAAGCACAGCCACAACACAACACAACACAACACAACATATTCACACTGCATATATGTACATATGCACTTCTTGATAAAGATCAAGCATCCGTGTATATATAATAAACTCAGCAGCTGCCACCATAACATCTCACACACACACATAGATACATAGATACATACATACATACATACATACATAATATGAAATGTATACACTTTTCCCCATGAGGTACTTTTTGTTGGACTTTTCCCCCCACAAGGTATGCTATAAAACCATCACAGCAGTGAGCGCTGTTCTTTGATTCTTTACTGTTTTATCCTTACTGTGTCTGTTTGTCACTGCAGTGTGACTGGTCATTTTTATTTAATTTATTTTATCTATTTACTTTATTCTTTTATATTGAGGATAATGGAATAAGCACTTCATGGTTCATGTGTCTGTTAGTCACTGCAGTGTGACTGGTCATTTTTATTTAATTTATTTTATCTATTTACTTTATTCTTTTATATTGAGGATAATGGAATAAGCACTTCATGGTTCATGTGTCTGTCAGTCACTGCAGGGTGACTGGTCATTTTTATTTAATTTATTTTATCTATTTACTTTATTCTTTTATATTGAGGATAATGGAATAAGCACTTCATGGTTCATGTGTCTGTCAGTCACTGCAGGGTGACTGGTCATGGTTCATGTGTCTGTCAGTCACTGCAGGGTGACAGGTCATGGTTCATGTGTCTGTCAGTCACTGCAGGGTGACAGGTCATGGTTCATGTGTCTGTCAGTCACTGCAGGGTGACAGGTCATGGTTCATGTGTCTGTCAGTCACTGCAGGGTGACTGGTCATGGTTCATGTGTCTGTCAGTCACTGCAGGGTGACTGGTCATGGTTCATGTGTCTGTCAGTCACTGCAGGGTGACAGGTCATGGTTCATGTGTCTGTCAGTCACTGCAGGGTGACAGGTCATGGTTCATGTGTCTGTCAGTCACTGCAGGGTGACTGGTCATGGTTCATGTGTCTGTCAGTCACTGCAGGGTGACAGGTCATGGTTCATGTGTCTGTCAGTCACTGCAGTGACTGGTCATGGTTCACTGTGGTGCATACGTACATGGCTGCAGTGAAGAAGTGCATGGCAAAAGTGCAGGAACATTTTTTTTTTTTTAGGGAAGATTGGGGGAAGTGGATAAGGGTGGTGACTCTTTACTTTTT
>CM054135.1:95891289-95973789 GCA_028751875.1 Rapana venosa | reverse complement strand
CACCTTCTGAAGAACACTTGACTGGGTGTTTGATGTCAATCATTTCACTGGGTGATGAGGTGTGTGTGTGTGAGCGTTTTGCAGTGTTATATCATTGTTGTGTTCTGATATTTATACGCTGGTAGCGTTGTTGTTAGTTTTATCCCAAGGGGTGTGAGTTTCTGTGTTGGTTTCAGTGGTTGAGTTGTGAATAATTATTTGGAAGTGTTTGGATAACTTGTTCTGGGATTTGTTTTATGTCTTTGGTGAGGAATCAGTGGTGTGTATCATTTTCTTTTCTGTTCTTTTCCCTTCTTTTTGTTGTTGTTGTTGAGTGTTGAGGGAGGGGGGAGAGAGAGAGAGAGAGAGAGAGAGAGAGAGAGAGAGAGAGAGAGAGAAGGAGAGAGAGAGAGAGATGTGCGTGCATGTGTGTGTGAATATACATGTGTATATGTAAACATGCAAGTGTGAGTTTGTGCATATTTTATGTCTCAGTTTTGCTTACAAAACATGCTATGTATTAAACATTGTTTAGTCTCAGGTTTCTTTTAAGCTGTTGCACTTTTTTGCATGAAGAATCTCCTCGTTGGAGTGTGTTCTGAAAACATCTGTAGTGATGTTGTCAAGATTGTGACTGACTTGTCAACATACCAGGACGTATACAATATTACACCTTTAAAAAAAAGTGAGAAATTAACTTGAATGATAGCGATGAAAATGTTACGGACACAAACAGGGACTGATAACATTAGCAGTTCGTCTTAACTCATCAAGAAATGAGGGCAAGGACAAAGTTTATACCCCCACAAACCTATCTTCCTTAAAAAACAACCCAGCCCAGGCAACAACGACAATAACAAAACACAGCCAATCAATGAGCCAACCTACTTACCAACCAAACATCCACCATGCGACCAATTAACCAACCAACCAATCAGTCAACCAGTCAACCAACCAACCAACCTACATACCTACCTACCTATTTATCTACCTGCCTACTTACCTACCTACCTGCCTGCCTACAGACCAACCAACCAACCAACCAGCCAACTACACAACCAACCAACCCAAAAACCAACCATCCAGCCAACTAACAGACCAACCTCCTTCTGTGTATTGAGAGTGATGGAAATGTATTTTCAGACACGAGAAGAGATCCGTCGTCGCCTGGAGGAGCAGAAGTTAGCCAAGCGGCAGCAGGAGGCTCGAGAAAGGCTGGAGCGTGAACAGCGGGTGAGTGAGTTTCTCCCTGATGGATTCGCAGCTGCTCCTGACATGTTGCCGTACACTTACTAATGCAGTATGTATTGATTAAGTATTAGCTGTTGCAGGTGATATGTATACATGTGTGTATTAAACTAACAAGTTGTGTGTGTGTGTGTGCGCGCACGCGCACAAAAGTACATGTGCAGTGTGCACATAATTATGAGAAAGTGTACAAATATTCATTTTTGTGCATGCATGTGTTTGCCTGCCTGTAAAAACCAGCCATTTTTATCTTGTTTTCAGCATTGATTCGAGAGTGAATTTCATTGTTAACTGAAACTCTGTGATTGTAAGAATATTTAAGAGGGAGAAAAGTAGTCCCAGGTAAAGGGATAGAACATGCCCATACCTAGCTTACAATTCAAATATCAGTCTCATTCCAAGAACAGAGTAACAATTTGGAACCTTTTTTTTGTTTTTGAAAAGGATGACAAATCAGTATGTTTGCTGCGATTTTGTTTGTTCAATTTTCTTCTTCCTTTTCCATTGATCATTGAAGAGTTACTGGGTGACCACACGGAAGAGTTGTTTACCAAACTCCAACACCTGTGTTCATTTTTGCCAAAGTCGAGGTCTTTACAAACATTCTGTACATACCTACAAAGTCTTCATTCACTTATGACCAAAGTTAATCCCTCAACCTAACATTGAGCAGAAAACAAATGTAAAGGGATTCAGAGCCATCCAGGGCGAAAGAAAAACAGCGCGGAAAACAGGAAAGTCTTGTTTTCCCCCCAGAGATCTGTCACCTCTCCTCGAACAAGCCCTCTGTCACCGGCCGTCCAAGGTAACAGAAAAGCAGAAGGACAAGACGGTAGACATCGGTGTTGGATCAAAACACATCCTGACCGTAGGTCACTCCGTTCACATGTTCAGGAACAGACGAGAAAAGATGCAAACTGGCTTGAATTGATGAAGAAAAACGGGCAAAAGCTGGTCTGTGTGGGTTTTTGGTGGCTGGCTGATGAATGAAAGGAGAGAGGGGAGAGGCTTGATGGTGAGGAAGAGATCTTAGCCTTGTGTGTTGATCATTTGTGTTTGTTTGTTTTTGTTTATCATATTCATGGATTATCGGTACTAATGTAGTTTCACACATCTCAGTTTTTGTGAAATTGTGATCCTGAAATGTTCTGTATGATCTACTTGTTTTGTGTTATCATCTCTTGTTGCGTTGTGGTATATTACCCAGTGTGACATTCATGTTACTCTTCCCAGGCAGTGAGCCATCACACTGCAGCATCACCCATCTCTATCTTGTTTTTCCCTCAAGCACATAGCTCTTTGCCAATGAGAAATGTTTTTCCTACCTCAAAATTTTGCTAGGAACAGCTCTCTTGTAGCTGTGATTTTTTCATAGTCTTGCATGTACTAAATTTGTGTTGCAGTCAAGACTAGTTTATTGTGTGAGTTTTAAAAAAAAGATAACTGGCATCCATACTTATTCTCGAGTCTAGTGGAATGTTTAGGAGACATGAGGCTTCAGATCAGACTGCAGTCAAGACTGGTGTATTGTGTTAGTAAAAAACCCCTGGCATCCAGACTTATTCTCAGTCTAGTGAATGTTGTGGAGACAAGAGGCTTCAGATCAGACACTAGCCATAGACTTCCAATGTCCTATGGGGAGTGCTTCCACCCCTCCTCTACCAGGTCACTTTTATGTTGTGGAAAGAACAGAGAGACTGGTTCTGGTTGTGGCTTCTGAGGATTGTACCTATATTGTGTTGTGTGTGGATATATGTTTTGTGTTGTGTGTGGATATTTGTTTTTGTGTTGTTGTAAATGTGTTTTGTGTTGTCTGCTCACCTTGAATCAGATGTTTGATTGTGGTCTTCATAAAGTCCTTTGGATGAGACTATAAACTGAGGTCCGTGTGCGAACACACACAGAACATCTGGTGCACATGTTAAAACCTGTTCCGCTTTTTGGAAGAGTAGGCCATTGTGTACTGGTGGGTGTGAATGACAAAATGTACAAAACTGCATACACACGAGGACTGGATGTAAAAAAGCACAGGAGTGCTTATACCATTATCCTCGAAATAAAAGAATAAAATAAAATAGATAAATAAAAAAAAACATTCTGGATTCACTGGTAGGAGCCTGAGGCTGTGACCGGGAGTCTCTGCTGGGCATGATCACTTGCTGCAGGTTTAGGCCACACAGCTGAGCGCTACAGTGATGGACAATGGGCTCCACGGCCATGTCATGTGTATTCAGAACCATTCCTCTGCTCTGTCAGCTAGTAAACATGTATTGAAAGAAGCTAGACTTTTGAAAAAGATTTATGATCCTTGTGAATTAGTGTGCACCTGGAACCTTCAGCAGTGTCTGGAGTGTGTGAACACGTCACATCTGAGAGTGTTGTGAACTGTTTGAAGGCCATTGGAACGCTTTTGATACAAGGCAATCATTACTTTGGGAGGGTGGGGGTGTCCCTTTTATAATTCTGAACTATATGATCCCCATTGAGGATTATTTTGATAAATTTTTTTTTTGAGGATCCATAATGTGTTTTGTCTGAACACTGTCTCTTATATGAAGCAGTCAGCGTTGCATTGTGATTGTGGTTGTGTGTGATGTGTGTGCATGTGTCCATGTAGCCAGCATGTAAGGAAACGGTAAGAGACACTGCGGGAAATGCTTGATGTCTGGTCTACAGTGTCCTTTGAATTGGAAACTATGTCATAGGATAAAAGTGTTCACGATGTGAAAATAGGGCCTACGATGCAACAGTATTATTATTATTGTTCTTATTGTTCTTATCATAATTATTGTCATCATCAACATTGTTGTCATCATCATTGTCATCACTGTTATCAACATAGCTATCAACATCATCATCATCATCATCGTTGTCGTCATCATCATTGTCATTACTTCAGTCACTTGTTTGTTCAAAATTTTGCCCTTCATTTGCCCATATTCCATTTTTTGTTGTTGGTAACTTTTATTCTCTCACTAAAAAAAGAAATTGAGTTCCTATAATGTCATCAAAGCATTTCTTTACACCCCTTCCCTCCTCCACCTTAAAGAAAGAGCCTGTTCTGTTTCACTGATCAGCTGTACACGATACTTTATACATTTAGCTGTACATGATACTTTATACCTTTAGCTATACTTGATACTTTATACCTTTAGCTGTACACGATACTTTATACCTTTAGCTGTACACGATACTTTATACCTTTAGCTGTACACGATACTTTATACATTTAGCTATACACGATACTTGATACCTTTAGCTGTACACGATACTTTATACCTTTAGCTGTACACGATACTTTATACATTTAGCTATACACGATACTTTATACATTTAGCTATACTTTATACATTTAGCTATACACGATATTTTATACCTTTAGCTATACATTATATTTCATACATTTAGCTATACTTGATACTTTAAACATTTAGCTATACTTTATACCTTTCCGTTGGCACTGTTGATTTTCTGCAAATGTATACGTGTATGACTGTATCGTCTGGTGCTTTCCTGATCATGCTGCCAGCCCGGTAGGGAAATCAAACGTCGAATTTCTCAGCTCTTCTTGCTGGACTCTGCTTCCAAACATCACCCACCTCCTCCTCCTCCTCCTCTGAATACACACTGGGTAAAGGAGAATAGTGCTTGTTCTGAACGGTCATCTTGGTGTTCATGTACAAGGCTATGTGTGCTTTGGTGATTTTTGGTATTTGAAATGAAGGAACTGTGCATGGCAGTTTTGGTTTTTTGCATGCATTTTGTGTGGAATAGTGATGAATATATTATATTTGCATGTTGATGGTTTTGACAGTTTTGTTTTGAGTTGAAATAGGGTTTTGATGTTAGATTGTTTTGTTGTTGGTTTCTTTTGTCTGTTCTTTGAAAATATCTGTGATTAAAAAAAAAAAATCTGTAATGATATATATTGGGATTTTGTCTATATTTGATGCTGTAATAGAGATGTGGTTCCATTTAACCAATTTGTTTTCTCCTTTCTCATTCTGTTTTTATTCTTTGCTATTGTTTTTTGTTGTTTTTTGTTTTAGCTTTATATACTCGTTTTCTTTTGTGGATATTGTCTAAAGCATGAATGTAATTGTGGTGTAGTTTAGGATGGGCTTTGTGTGTGTGTGTATGTGTGTGTGTGTGTGTGCGTGCGCGCGCGCGTGTTTGTGTGCACGTGTGTGTGCATACAACCAGAACAGAGTTACATTTTCTATCCTACTGTGCACACCTGACATTGCTGTTTCGTTTCCATCTCCCAGCCTGATGCATGCATGCCTGACTCCATCACTCTACAGGGCTTTGTGTGTTCAGATGGTTGTGTTGAGTTATTACCTTATTGGAGTTGGTTGTTTTTTTTTGTTTCTTGCTTTTTGTTTGTTTTTTGTTTATGAACAGGGGTTGCTTTTAGTTGTTATGTTTTTCGTTTTGTTTTTGTGTTATGTGCTCTTTCCTTATTGTATTGTATTTAAATTCAGTTGGGATGCTTTTCTGGTGTATGTATAGTATTGTTCCTTCAGTGGATTAGATAAAAACAGTTTGTGTTCTTTAAAAAAAAGTTCTTTTAAGCAAGATTACAGTGTTTTTAAAAGAAAGCATCAAGAAACACATATTGCATTTATTTCCAGTTGTTTTGACTATCTGTCTGTCTGCCTACCTGCCTGTCTGTCTGTCTGTCTGTCTGTCTGTCTCTCTAGTCCCGTTTCCTCACTGAAAGAGCTTGGCAGTTGTTTTCTGTGAAACAAGTCTAATATCAAACATGGCTGTAGTTTTTTTCTCTTTTTGTTTTTTTTGCTGAGGCATTAATTTTACAGACTACAGAAAAGAGAGAGTAAGAATGCTTTGTAGTTATTGTTATTATGCTTACATGTCAGATAATAATATTTGGCAGCAGCTAATATTGATTTCCTGATGCATAATGACTCGGCAAATGAGGAAAAGTCACAGTTATTGTGTAAATGGGAACATCGGCTGTTTGCCTTGACAGAGCAAAGTGGATTGGTAATATTTGTTATTCATGGGTAGGATATTTGATGTACATATGGACTGATTATCATGTGGACTGGTTGATGGAATCAGTTCATAAGTATGTCAGGTGTATGCCATTGTTTATTTATTGTGCAATCCCCCCCACCCCCACCCCCACTCCAGTTCCTCATCTTGAATTCCAAGGTTCACCAATGGTGAGATTTGTGTGTATGCAAGTATTTCTCCTCCCCCCCCCCCCCCCACCCCTCACACCTGCCATCTAGGTAGCTGCATTCTGACTTCGGGAATGTACAATATTTATAATATTTCCCCTTCCCACCGAAAGAAAAGACTAAACAAAAAACCTGCCAAATAAACAGAAGAATTACATTTTTTATGTATTTCAGAAAAAAAAGCTGTTTGCACACAAACATGTTTCCACCAAAATAAGTTATTTTTAGGGAAAGTTTTTTTTTTCTTGTTAAAAAATGTTATGGTGTAATCTGTTCATCTTCTCTGAATTGGTAGGTTAAGTGAGCGATTATTTTGGGTTTTTTTAGTGAGTGACTGATCTCTTCAGTAGTTTGACAAGCACATGAATGGTTTGATTATTTCATGACATGGTGATAGCCCAGATATAGGGGTTTGTGGGTGATTGTAGAGCAGTGACAAGAAGAAATGACTTAAAAAAAAATCTTGGTGTAAGAATAGTTGAAAAAGGGATGCGTGTGTAACATTCATAATCTAGCTTTAATTTTTAGATGCAGTTGACACACTGTACTCTGATTATAAAGTCTTTGGCTTGACCGTTTGTGAGAACCTAGTTGAGATTCACCGACTCGATTGATAATTGATTGGATTGATTGGTAGCGGGGATAGCCTAGTGGTTGAGCATTCACAAATAATGGCATATGATTGGTTGATAGTAGTGTTTGGCTACGATTGATTGCGATTGTGATTGGTTGGGGGATAGCCTAGTGGTTAGAGCGTTCACTGCACTCATGATTGATAAATTAATTGGCTGATTGATTGGTTGGGGGATAGTCTAGTGGTTGGAGCATTCACTGCACTCATGATGTGACAGCTTGGGTTCGAGCTTCCACCAAAGCACCTATTTGAGGGGATTTTTTCCCCAGGAGTTAATGTCAGTACCAACTCGACTTCCCCAAAAGTCCTTTGAATGAGACTGTAAACCAAGGTCCTGTGTGTAAACACATTCAGAAATCTTACCCCCAAGTTAAAACCATTTCCACCTTTTGGAAGATTAGGCCATTGTGTGCCCGTAGGAATGGATGACAATATTTAAAACAAAAATGTATGCATACTTGCAACATGTTTAGACATTCCTGAAATCAGAATGTGGCTACCTTAATGGTGGGCAAAATGGTCAAATAGGCAAATTCTCACCATTTGAGAACCTAGGGGCTGTCTCTGAGGAATGGGAAAAATGGTTGGTTGGTAAGTAGGTTGATTGACTGATTTGATTGATTGGTTGATTGATTGATTGATGATTGGTGTGCAGGAGCGACAGGCTCGTGCCATGGCCAGCATTGCCAATCTGGAAGTGCCAGGGGAACTGGCCTATGTCTACAACAAGCTGGATGGTGAGTTCCTTACATCACATCCACACTTGCCCCTGTCAGGATGCTGGAGGTCTCTCAGTGTAAATAGCATCCCCATCTTCTGGACATGTTGTCCTAGGAATTCCCTCTTCTCTATCCCTCCTTCACTTTCTGACTTCTTTATTTTCTTCCTGTCTCCTTGTGCTCCATGAGTCTTGAGTCTCCTTCTTGTCTATTTTCTGCCTTCTTGGTCCATTCTCCTGCCTGTCTCCCAGAAAGACATAAAAGATAACACTTCTCTCCCACACTGAAGGCATTTACACAGAAGGATGCATATGACCATACTCAAAAGTACTTGCATATAGACACATGTACAGACAATATTATGCACAGTCACACATATTATTATTATTTAATTTTATTTCAAGTGTCAGAAATAAAAGAATATAAAAAAATCATATGCAAATTCAGATACATGTATATATATACATTCACATGCACATATATATGCACAGGCATATCTGTACCATCCCATGCATGCATGCATGCATGTGGGCACACATACACACACACACACACACACACACACACACACACACACACACACATATATATATGTATATAAAGTCAAAATGACCAGCCTACAAGAAATAAAACTGAAGATAATTGTGGTGTTGTGTGTCTGATGTGTCAGACTGGCGCCCCATACATGATGGTCAGAACATCATCACTGCAGTGGGCGATGTCCAGCCCATGGACATGGGCTACCGTCTGCCCATCGACATCAACTCCCACCCCTTCAGCAAGTTCACCAGCGTCTACTTCAAGGTCAGACACATCTCTGTGCAAGAGGGGAAGGGGTGCTGGGAAGGTTGAGGTGTGTGTGTGCATGTGTGTCTGTGTGTGTGTGTGTGTCTGTGTGTGTGTCTGTGTGTGTGTGGATACCCATACTCCTCTAAATTTACTTACTACAGAAATCACAGCATGAAATGTAGGACTGTTGACTGATCCCCGTGAATGCTGTGATGTCTGTGTGTGTGTGTGATGTACAAAATCCTGAGTATGTATGTAGGATTGACTGACTGCTGTGTGTGTGTGTGAAGTACAGAATCCTGAGTATGTATGTAGGATTGACTGACTGCTTGTGTGTGTGTGTGTAATGTACAGAATCCTGAGTATGTATGTAGGATTGACAGTCAGCTGTGTGTGTGATGTGCAGAATCCTGAGTATGTATGTAGGATTGACTGACTGCTGTGTGTGTGATGTGCAGAATCCTGAGTATGTATGTAGGATTGACTGACTGCTGTATGTGTGATGTGCAGAATCCTGAGTATGTATGTAGGATTGACTGACTGCTGTGTGTGTGATGTGCAGAATCCTGAGTATGTATGTGGATGTGCTGACTGCTCTGTGTGTGTGTGTGAAATTTTCAGAATCCCTGATTGTATGTTAGGATTGGATGGACTCCCTGTGTTGTCGTGTGTGTGTGATAATGTACAGAATCCTGAGTATGTATGTAGAATTGACTGATTGTTGTCTGTGTGTGTGACTTTCAGAATCCTGATTGTTGTCTGTGTGTGTGATGTGCAGAACCCTGATTGTTGTCTGTGTGTGTGTGATGTGCAGAACCCAGAGTGGGGGGTGAAGAGAGAACAGCTGCACAGTCCTCTGACCAACATGCAGGGGGACGCTGCCTCACACACCGCTATCGCCATCTTCAAACTGGTCAGTGACTTCAGCTGATTGATTGTATCAGGGTAGTGTTGGTTTGTGGAAATGAAAGTAAGAGACACCGTATTCCCCCTACCCCAAGTGTCAGAAGTTAAAGGCTGGAACATTTGCTGAAAATCAGGCTTTCTCTGAAGACTTTTGCTGTCGTGTCCAGCTGTCTCTGCTATTTCTCTCTAGTTCTGCAGAGATATTTTAAAAACAAGAGAGTCATTTAGAATAAACATTTGTAAGCTGATTGTGTGAGACTTTTCCCATTACATTTTTCTTCTTTACTTTCTGTGACTGACTTTATCAATCTGAGATGTGGAAAACTGATGGGTGACAGTGTCAATATGACCGCTGTGGTCAGCAGGGGATATCAACAACATGATTGGATTGGACTGTATTGGATGACTATATCAGGGCAGCATCATGGAAGTTTCTGCTTGCAGTGACATCTAAAAAAAAAAAAGAAATTGGATTTCATGTTTGTCAGTTAGAGGTTGATGGTGTATTTCTTTCCAAGGCAGTGAATTGCAATGAATGTTTTTTTCTGTTTTCTGTGTGTGTGTGTGTGAGCAGATTCTGCGCTACATGTGTGAAACCATGTCGGAGAAGAAGGAGAAGGTGTTGTCAGACTTCATTGTTCAGATGGTAAGAGACACCTGCAATGACTCGTTTTGAATTTTTCAACAGCCATGATGCAATATTTAAATGCTTAAATCCCCAAAGTCGGTGTGCAGATGCCTAAATGGTAGGGAGAAAAACTCTTACCTTTGGTGAACCTCCGAGCTCTAGCTGAAGAAGAACAACATCAAAATTGCAGTTATGGACCAATGTGCATGGGTTTGGTGTCAGTGGGTTCAGAAAGAAATCAGAATACAGTACTTTGTTCAGTGTTTGTGGAAATAAATCAGAAAAATATCTTCCACCACTGAGTGTTGAAAATTATGGGAAGGAACGGACAGGAGGTAATGAGTTTTTGTGTGGTAGTGTAAGATTTACTTGTCCTTTGTAAAATATGAATAGTCTATGATCAAGTGACACCTTTGAGTGATTTCTGTGTGTTTAGTGATATATTTCAATGATGCATTAGTTACTTTTTGACATTGTTGCACCTGATTAATTTCTCCCCCCCCTCACACACACACATACCACTGGATGCCAGGCACCTGTCAGTATAAATGGCATCCCCCAAATCTTAAAGACTTAAAAGATTACACTTCTCTCCCTTGCCGAAGTTGGATGTGCTGGGTCTGACTTGTCAGGCACTTAACGGCAGCACAACACATTTTTGGTCATATCACAGACATAAGTGGTTGCTGTCTAAGCATTTGACAATTTATTTTCTGGTTTTTAAAGAATAAAATGACTTCGATATTTGCATGATGATTTATCCCTGAAACCAAGAATTGCATGCATGCCTGTTAATCAGGGTCTGCAGGCATGTAGAAGGCCTGCAAGACAGTTTGTACTAGGTGGTATACCAGTATGTAGTTTGTGCTGTGTGTGTGTATGTGTGTGTGTTTAGGTCTGTGGTGTGTTTTTCTGTGTGTGGGGTGTGTGTGTAGGGTCTATGTGGTGACCAGAAGATGTCGTTATGTGCTCTGTCTGTGTGTGTATGTGTGGTGTGCAGGGTCTATGTGGTGTACCAGAAGATGTGTTATATGCTCTGTGTGTGTGTGTGTGTATGTGTATGTGTGTGTGTGTGCAGGGTCTATGTGGTGTACCAGAAGATGTAGTTATATGCTCTGTGTGTCTTGTGTAGTGTATGTTGTTATGTGTGTGTGTGTGCAGGGTCTATGTGTGTACCAGAAGATGTAGTTATATGCTCTGTGTGTCTGTGTGTGTATGTGTGTGTGGTGTGCAGGTCTATGTGGTGTAACCAGAAGATGTAGTTATATGCTCTGTGTGTCTGTGTGTGTATGTGTGTGTGGGTGTCTAGGTAGTGAACCAGAAGATGTAGTTATATGCTCTATGTCTGTGCTCTGCTGTGTGTGTTTTCAGGGTCTGCAGCAGGAGGGGCTGCGTGATGAGCTGCTGTGCCAGGTGGTGAACCAGACGTGGCAGAACCAGGACCTGCAGCAGGCAGAGAGGGTGTGGAAGCTGATGGCCTCCTGCCTGTCCTGCTTCATGCCCAGCTCCACCCTCTTCAAGTACCTCCTCAAGTAACGGCCTTTACTCCCTTCTTCATTACCCCGGTCTTGGGGTGTGGTTTACAAGCAGTTTGATCGCTATGTAGTTGCTTATGGTTATAATCTGAGCTTAGTTCATAAAGGTTATCACCCCAGTATGGCCTCTGCAATTGGCATGACTGGAAACATCATGAATAAATTTGGTTTTAGTTGAAGTTTCATTGTTTTTATTTGTCAAAACTGTCTTTAGAATAAGAAATGACAACTCAGAAGTGTTTTTGATGTGAAATTGCATTGCTCTCATAACACTTAGTGCTGGCAAAAGCAAGCTATTTTGGTGACAATGAATGTCTTGGTTATACTTATCAGCTGGAACCCACTGGACACTGATAATGATTGGTTTGTTTTTTTTAAGCATATCTGATCTTCTGCACATGTATATACACCAAAGGAATAAAAGCACTGGCAGGTCCACATGACCTGGGAGATTGTTAAAAAAAACCCCAACAAACCCACCCTTAATTCACCAGATGATGCTACCAAAACTTGAACCCATGACTCCATGGACCCAAAGGATTGAAATCAGACAGTCTTGACCTCTCAGACCTATAGCATCCCATCTACTAAGATAGACCACTGAAGCATTAATCGTATTGATTAGCTCTTGGCTTTGAGCAGTTTTGATGGCGCTAATACATACATGATTGAAGAAGACCGTGCCTGTGAAGTCCATTCACGCACCCAGTGCAGGACCATGACGGTGGAGGCGGTGGTGGTGGTGTGCTGATGGTGTTGTTGTTGCTGCAGGTACGTGTCTGACGTGGGCATCAGCGGCTACAAGTGGGTGTGCCAGCACAAGGTGCTGCAGTCGGCCAACCTCAACCCCCAGCTCAGCCGCAGCTACCCCCCCTGCTTCCTCGAGTGGCGCGCCATCGAGCGCAAAGCCAACATGGCGCTGGAGGTCACCTTTCCCGATGGTGAGCGCGGTGTGGGGTGGCGTGGTGTGGTGTGGTGTGGTGTGGGGATGGTGGGTTTGGTGTGGTGTGGGATGTGGTGTGGGGATGGTGGGTTAGGTGTGGTGTGGGGTTGGTGGTGTGGGTGGGGGATGGGTGGCTGGTGTGTGGTGGGGTGTGCAGTGGTGTGGTGTGTGGTGATGAGTGTGTGTGTGGTGGGTGGTATCGCGTAGGAGTTTTGGTTTGGTGCAGGTGTCTGGGGTGGTGGGTGTGGGCTGGATGGATTAAGTGGGCTTGGGTTGTTAGGGTGTTAGCGTAGTGTATTTAGGGTAGGTGGTGTGCAGAGGATAGTTGCGTAGTGTAGTGTAGAGTTGGGGGTGGTATAGTGTAGTGTTGTATTTTGTGGTACAATATGGTATGGTGTAGTGCAGCACAGTGCAGCATGTAACCTTTTTGTTGTCTCTGTGTACAAATACATTCAGGACTAGATAGATGTAGGTAAAACTGAGCACATGGCCTATGACTGTTGCAGACATCAACGTGATTGGACACGTGGAGTCGTGGACCTCTGGAGAACTGCTGGCCTCCCACCTCCTGAAGCAGAGGTCAGTCAGGGCACACAGGGGAGGACAGGCAGTGAGGAGAGGGAAGGAAAGAGAGAACGATGTGGGGTCAGGAGGGGAAGGCGGGAAGTAGTGGATGGAAGGGGAATAGAAGCTAGGAAAAAAAACCCACCTTATTGTTCAGCTTTTTCAAACTCAAAGAATGGAATCAATCAGAATCCCCATTGGGATACTGGGGGTGGGTGGAGGGGAGGGGAGGGGCTGTCACTGTCAGTATAAACAGCACCCCCATCTTCTGGAAATTCCGTGCTATGAATTCCCGCTTTTCTATCCCTCTCTTTGTTTCTACATTGTTCCTCTTCTTCTTGTCACCTTCTTGTCTATTTTCTGACTTCTTGGTCCATTCCCTTGCTTTTTTTCCAGAAAGAATCTGAAAATAATATTTTTCCCCCATGCCAAAGTCAGATGTGCTGGGACTGATTGTCAGGCGCTTAATGGCAGCGCAACGCATTTTTGCTCAGGTGACAGCAAAAGTTGTTGTCTGAGAAGAAGAAGAAATAGCCTTCTTTGTTTGGTGCTTTTAGAATTAATGAAGTATTCTGAAATATTGTGCTCTGTTTGGTAGTACAGGGGTATCAGCCCTCACTGCATACATTTACAGCAGTAGGGATATCTGATGAAAAAAATAAGCTCTCCTACAGAATATATATATATATATATATATATATATATATATATATATATATATATAAGGTAATTAACGTAGACCTTTGTGTTTACATTACATCAGTAACTGGCAAATCTTGGTCTTGTGGTGAAAATCACAGCAGAAAACTTCTGATTTCAATCTTTTTTTCTGGTATTTGAATAAGCAGCAGAGTGAGGACATTGAAGAGATAAGTGTCTGTGGAATGAGTGGAGTGCGGACATTGAAGAGATAAGTGTCTGTGGAATGAGTGGAGTGGGACATTGAAGAGATAAGTGTCTGTGGAATGAGTGGAGTGAGGACATTGAAGAGATAAGTGTCTGTGGAATGTGTGGAGTGCGGACATTGAAGAGATAAGTGTCTGTGGAATGAGTGGAATGAGGACATTGAACTACAGGTGTGTGTGAAATGTGTGGAGTGAGGACATTGAAACTAAGTGTTGTGTGAATGTGTGGAGTGAGGACATTGAACACAAGTGTTGTGAAATGTGTGGAGTGAGGACATTGAATACAGTGTTGTGAAATGTGTGGAGTGGGACATTGAATTACAGGTGTGTGGAAGTGTGGGAGTGGGACATTGAAAATACAGTGTGTGTGGAACGTGGTGTTGACAGAGGGATGAAGGGAAACTGAGTGGGACTGAGAGCTGATGCTGCAGGAGGACGTGGATGCGCTACGAGCTGATGGCTAGACTACGCCTGGACCTCATCAGCGGAATGGGGTGCCTGGCTTGCAAACTCAAGGCCTACTGTGCATCGCTCGTCGACCCGCACCCAGGGAAGCGCTGTACCACAAGCACGGGCGAGGAAAGGCCCGCACAACGCGAGCAGGAGCGCATCCTGGTTTCTGGGTGGGCCCCTGCGGACATCTGCAGAGGAACAGTCTGTGGTCAGCCGGACATCGCCACCCTTCCACGGAAGCGACAACGTGGCGTGGGACTGGACTTGGCTTCCACACCAGGTGCTCAACCAGCGCGCCACAGACATTCTGGCCTCGGAGCTGTCGGAGAGTCGCATGAACCAGCGCTACACCAAGCGCCGGGCGCCTGCCCCGCCCAACGGCCACGTGCCTAACGGCCACGCCATGAACGGCCATGGGAACGGCATGATGAACGGCGATGTCTCCACCCTAGCTGAGGATGATGATGACCTTGACCTTTCTCACTCCCGCATCAATGGCCGGTACTTCCCGGAAGGCCCCTCTAACGGCCACGACCTGTCGGCCAGCAAGCTGAACTCGCGCTACACCAAGAAAGCGGTGGCATCTCAGGGGGCTGTGCGCAAGTCGGCCATTCAGGACCAGATCCGCAAGAAGCAGGGTCTGGGGGTCACCACCGCCGACGTGCACTCCGTCACCTCCGAGCATTCTGATTGGTCGCACTGGGTGGAGGATGTGTTCAACAACGCCCTCAACGAACACGATGACGTCACCTCGGAGAGCCGGCGGTCCCTGCACTCCCGTATCAAGGGAGGAGGGAAAGGAGTGCCTGGAGTTCAGACCCAGCAGGTAAGGCCTGTGCAGTCTGTCAGTTTGTTCCAGTCTTCACCTGCACTGTTCTAAAACTGCCTCTGGTGCAGAAAAAGATAGTGCCTTCAACTCTGTTTATTCACATGTGTTACAATGTTCAGATGATATGATGAGATGATAGAACAATCTTTTTTTTCATGGTTTTTTACAATGTTCAGATAATGTGGTGAGATGATAGATCATTCTATTTATTCACGTTTGTTACAGTGTTCAGATGAAATGATGAGATGATCGAATATTCTCTTAATTCATTTTTGTTACAATGTTCGGATAATATGATCAGATGAGATAATATTCTGCTTATTCATGTTTGTTACAGATAGTACGCTCAGATGATAGAGCATTCTGTTTATTCACATTTGTTACAATATTCAGATATTATGATGAGATGATAGAACATTTTGACTCTTTAACAAAACAACAGACTGATTTATGATGTGGATGGACAGACCATCAGTGTGTGTGACTGTGATGGTGATGGTGTGCAGACCTCAGTGCCTCCCACCCTGAACCTGGGGCTGGGCCTGACCCACCCCACCAACGTGATGGCCCCGCCCATGGTGTCCCCCGCCTTTGCCTTCAACGCTCAGCTGACCCCAGCACTGCAGCCACAGCAAGGTGAGGCGAGGCTGACCTTGAGGCCTGACTGAGTTGTCAGTGACCGACAGTTCGCTACCTTGACATGCCTGTGCAGTGCTTTACCGTGTAGTTCAAATGCTGAGTGCCCCTCCAACCACTGTTGTAACTAAACTGTGATGTACTGCAAACCAGGATGGGTAGTGAGAAATGACTGGGTGGCTTCCTCCATTTGGAAATATTGGGTTAACCATTCTCTCATTTCTCACAGTTAATCCATATCCATGCTTTCATGTTTTTGGTTTTGTTGTTGGGTTTTTTTTTGTACGTCATACTGCAAAGTCTGCAAATTAAAAAAAAGAAATAGAAATGAAGACACAAGCTCCAACAACTCCTCTATGGTCAGGGAATAAGTCAAGTCACTATTGTCTGCACAGGTGATGTGTGAGGCGATTGTATTGCTGTGAACTGTGTAGGTGTTACTTCAACAGACAGATATGTATCATGCTTATTTTGTTGCCACTTGTTCCTCAGCTAGACTGTTTTTGGTTTCTGTTGCTGTCCACCATTAATTAAGGTAGCTGCACTCTGACTGCAGGGATGATGATGTCTAAACACAACACTTGTCTGCATGCATTTCTACCATTTTCTGGTTGATATCAGTTGTATATGTGTTGTATGTCTTGACATGTGTGTGGCTGTGTGGCTGTGTGTTGCAGAGGCTTTCCAGCAGCTGCTGAGTCAGCAGGCCCTACAGCAGCAGGCAGCACACAGGCAGCGCTGCAGTCCCTGCTGGCCGTGAGTCACTGCTTCTCTCCCCTTACCGCTCATTTGCTCTGTCTGTGTGTGTGTTGTGGAGTTTGTCATGGCGTGGGGATGCACGAAAGATGGGACTTGTTGACTGTGTGCATATTTATGTCTCTTTTTTCTTTTGTTTTTTTGGACACAAAGTCTTGATTTAAGTGTATCTGTGAGGTAACTGTCAGAGGGAGGTTTGGGTTTGTTGTTGTGGATAATGGTTATTTTAGAAAGGATTAATAATATGCTAATACAGTTTTTTTTCTTTGTTTTAATCAGTGGGTTTTTTTTTTCTGTAGTTTTCAGTTTTTGGTTTTGTTGTCTCTAATGTTTAAAAATGGAAAAAAGTTTATTTTATGATTCTTTATTCAGATTTGGTGTTGAGGCTAATTTCATTGGGTCAGGAGATAAAAACTCTGTACAGATCTACATCACTTCTTTGCAAGGCTGACAGTTATTGCATTAAGATCTTTCCCCCCAACAATTCAGTTCAGATCAGATCTGAAGTGCAGACCTCCCCCCGTATGTTTCAGGACCAGCAGAGACAGCAGCAGCAACAAGCGGTGCTGCAGGCCCTGTCCCAGCAGCATCAGCAGCAGCAGCAGCAGCAGCAGGCAGCGGCGGCGACGCAGGCGGTGGTCAGCCAGATGGCCTCCATGCAGGCGGCCCTGCAGCAGACAGAGCTGGAGAACCGCCTGCTGAAGCAGTCCATCGAGCGCGAGAACCTCAAGAAGCAGCTGCAGCAGATCCAGCACCCGCCCACCTCGCCCCCACCCTCGGCCACGGCCCCCATGACCTCTCCTCGCTTCGCCGCACAGGCGTTCAGTCCTGACGCCAGCCTCAACTCCTCCAGCGCCACGCTCAACTCCAGCGGCATGTACTCCCCCAGGGAGCTCCACACCACGGCCCACACCTCGGCCCACACCACCTCCACCGCCGCAGCAGCAGCAGCAGAAAATGTCGCCGCAAGCGGCCCGCCCCCTGTAGCTCCCAAGCGTGTTCAGTTCATGAAGTCGAACTTTGAGTCCCAGGGCCAGGCTGCCGAACACGAGGAACACTCCGGCCGGGTTCAGGGGGCGTCCAAGACGACCCGCACGGTGACCTTCACCTCCACCGCCAAGAGTGCGGGGGCAGGGGCCACCAGCCTCTTTGGGCAGAACCGACCCCCCTCCCCCACACCCCCTCCCCTTCCTTCTCACCCGCCGCCCCCTCTTCCTTCCACCTCTTCGGAGGAGATCTACGCAGATGCCTTCAGTGACGCACCCTCCCTCCACACCCAGCCCAAAACGCCGCCCCCTCCCCCTCCTCCCCCCCCACCCCCGGACAACAGCGTGCCCCCAGGTCTGCAGATCGACAAAGAGAAGGGCACCTTCACCATCCGCGACAAGCATGGCCGCGCCCGCACCGTCCGCATCGGCAAGGTGAGCAGTGACAGTGAGCTGTCTGTGTCAGGTTTTCTGGGTGACCTTTTTTCAATGTGTGGGTGTTCATTAGTTTAGTTAATCAATGTTGAAGTTCATTGCAAGTGATCAGTAAATCTTAAATGTTTTTTTCTTTGTTCTGATATACCATGTGGTCATATACATCACACACATGTGTGCACACACATGCACGCTTACATGCAATACACAATACATTACATTACTGTACATTACAGCACCACAGTATACTGCACTACACAGCACAACACAGCACTGCACTGCACTGATTTGCACTGCACTGCACTGCACTACACTTCACTACACTACACTTTTATATGTTGTGCTACAGTATGCAATACTGCACTTCACTACATTATGCTACACCACACTGCACCACACCGCACCACACCACACCACACCACATCACACCACATCACACCACACCACGCCACACCACACCACACCACACTACACTACACTTTTATATGTTGTGCTACAGTACGCAATACTGCACTTCACTACATTATGCTACACCACACTGCACCACACGCATCACACCACACCGCACCACACCACACCGCACCACACCACACCACACCGCACCACTTCACACCACACCACACCACTACTACACACAACACAGCTTACCACAACCCAACCCAACCCAACCCATCAAAGTCAAGAAAGCCCCCCCCCCAAAAGCAAAGACACACAGCTGTACTGCCCCGAAGCTCTGACAAGGTGACCTGTGCACAGGTGGTGTGGCCCCCACCCTCAGAGGAGGCTCACAAGAAAGAGATCCATGTGGGCAAGCTGGAGATGACGAGAAGGTTGCCCAGGGCATCGAGAACCGAATCATCGGCAAGAAGAAGTGGCAGAAACCACCAGCACCTGAGGAACCTCCCAAGTCCATTCTGAAGAAGGGCAATGAGGTGAGTGTCTTGTGTCGTAGTGTAGTGTGTGTGTGTATGTAGGTGGTGTTGTTGTTATTGTTTTATTGGGTTATGTGTTGAATTGTAGGGTGGTTTGTGCTCAAGTTTGCTTACTGCCTTTCTGTCTGTATTGTGTTGTATTATGTTGAGTTGTGATATCAGAATTGTATTACATTTTTATTGTATTGGAATTTGTTGTGTTGTATTCTATGTTCTTGTGGGTGCATATATGCACACACGCACACACACACACACACACACACACATATATATATATATATAACACCATCACCACAACTGTATGTGAGACAGAGAGGGAGAGAGAGGGGCAGAGAGTGTAGACCAGACTTGACCAGACCAACAGACAGACCAACAGACAGACCGACCGACAGACCAACCAACAGACCAGCAGACACCAGACCTGACCAGACCAACCTACCAACTGACTGACAAACAGGCAGGCAGACGGACAGACAGACAGACACACAGACAAGACAGACAGATCTACCAAGCATACAAGCAAACATCCAGCATAACAACAAAAATATATTAAACCTGTCTCCAGGACAAGAACTTCAGGCGAGCCAAGTCTCTTGTGGAGAGCTCCTCGCACATCGCCACCCTCAGACTGCTGGAAGCCAAACTGGGAGGGGGTGGGCAGCAGACCGGCAAGGCCGAAGTTTCCCGCCCCTTGCCCCCCGTGCCTCCTCCCGTGCCCATGATGTCGGAGAGCGTGCAGACGACAGACACGCTGAAGAGGATGACAACGACGGCTGTGGAGACAGAGACGGAGAGCATTTACGCTTCCACCATCGTCAGAGGTAGGCCCAAGAAAAGCTGAAGTTTGGTTTCTGAAGAGAGTGGGAAGACAATAGATTTGCTCACAGAGAGAGAGAGAGAAAGAGAGAGGATGGGGGGGGGGGGGGGGGGGGGGGGGGGGAGAGGGAGGGAGGGGCTGATGAAATGCATTGGAAGCTAGCAGTATAGAAACATGAGAAGATGATCAACTACTTCCCCTCATGGTTTAAAAAGCAAAATTAGAAGATCTCTCCTTTCTTTCATTTCTTTCTTGTTTGTTTTGTGTGAGTTCCTTGGCTGGAAATCTGAGGTTCACCTGAGAATTTGGATATACGACCATCTACCCTTCATTAAGGTAGCCGCATTCTGACTTCCGGAGTGTTTAAACATGATACCAATGTGTGTGTGGTATTGTAAATTTTTCCAAACTTTCCCAAAGCAGCAGCTATTTATCTTGACTTCGTAGGTGTAGAAAAAGCCTGCTTCATTTTAACCCACACCTTTCTGAAGTTTCCAAGACTACATGAAACATAAATCTTGTACTTTGTTTCCTATGCCTGATTGTAATTTTTCATTTAACTATTTTATAATTTTATTTAGAGGATAATGGAATAGGCGCTCGTGTGGGTTTTTTTTAAACATTCAGTCT
Organism: Rapana venosa; assembly: GCA_028751875.1. Lineage (NCBI taxonomy): Eukaryota > Metazoa > Mollusca > Gastropoda > Neogastropoda > Muricidae > Rapana > Rapana venosa. Next base: position 95,953,258 of record CM054135.1, on the reverse strand, counting down.
CTATGTGTATGCGGTTTTGTAAATGTTGTGAATGTCTGTGTGTGTGTGTGTGTGCAGATGAACCACCCCCACCCCCACTGCCCAAGCAGCCCCCACCCCTGCTGAAGATGCTGAAGAAGGAGACGGTGGAGGTGAAGGAGGAGTTTGAGACGGTGGTCAAGCCTGACCAGCCCCGGGAGCAGTTCCAGACAGTGGTGGAGCCAGACCTGGCGCCTCCCAAGCCTCTGCAGATCGACTACGCCGGCTTTGAGAGGGTCATCACCGAGCTGTTCCCGCAGACCAAGAAGCATTTCCTCATGTACAACAAGGTGCCCTGGACCCTGCACATCAGGAAGGAGGTGAGCAGGCTGTTGGAGCACTGTGAGGGCTGGTGGATGGAACAGGGGCTGACTTTAGAGTCACGGTGGGGGAAGTGTACAGAGATCAAGTCCATACTTAGACACTTACACACACACACACACACATACACACAGACACACAGACACACACAGACACAGACACAGACACAGACACACACACACACACACACACACACACACACACACACACACACACACACACACACACACACACACACACACACACACAGAGGGACGGGATAGCCTAGTGGTTAGAACATTACACTCGCAATCTGACGACCTGAGTTTGATTCCCATTGAAGGGGATATTTTCCCCTGGAGTTAACTTCAGTGCAGACTCCACTCTCCCCAAAAGTCCTTCGGATGAGACTATAAACCGAGGTCCCGTGTGCGAACGCACGCAAAACACCTTGCGCACATTAAATCCTGTTCCACTTTTCGTAAGAGTAGCCCATTGTGTGCCGCTGGGAACAGATGACAGAATTTACAAAAACCGCATACACACGGGAACTGGATGTGAAAAAGCACATAAGTGCTTATTCCATTATCCTCAATATAAAAAAAAATATAAAAATAAAATGACACACACACACAACACACACACACACACAGTATACACACACACGCACACACTTTCACACATGCTCACACTCTCTCACTCTCATGCCCCCCCCCCCCCCCCCCCCCCCCCCCCCCACCCCTCCTTATCCGCCCTTACACTCACACTTGCTATGTACACTTTCATTGACTGCTTGGTTGACTGACACACACTGATTTTATTGATGGATTTGTTGATTAGTTGACTGACCAATTCTTCCATTAAAAGCTAATGTTCTACAGTCATCATTGTTGGCCTTGTTGCTCTCATGTTCTGCAATTATCTCTGTCCACCCTCAAAATCAAATCCTTTATTTTGAGGATATTGAATAAACACTCCAGTCCCTGCCCTTATCAGGGATAACATCATGAAAGAAACAACAAAGCATCAACCAAAAACTAACTTCAATCCAATCCCGTCCAGTCCTGTTGTTTATGACTAACTTAAACAACAACAAACAAACAAACCCCCTCCCCTCTGAAACAATAACAAAATAACCAAAAAATCACACACAGAGAGATACAGAAATATATGATGATTATGATTTTTTAAAAACCCAGACCCAAAACCACAGGCAAATAAGCAACCCTGCCTTGTGTGTGTGTGTGTGTGTGTGTGTGTGTGTGTGTGTGTGTGTGTGTGTGTATATTGTGTGTGTATGTGTGTGTATGTGTGTGTGGTGTATGTGTGTGTATGTATGTGTGTGTATGTATGTGTGTGTGTATGTGTGTGGTGTGTGTGTATGTGTGTGTGTGTATGTATGTATGGTGTGTTATGTATGTGTGTGGTGTGTGTGTATGTATGTCTGTGTGTATGTATGTATGTGTGTGTGTATGTATATGTGTGTGTGTGAAGTGTGTGTATGTGTGTGTGTGTATGTATGTGTGTGTATGTAGTGTGTGTGTTATGTGTGTGTATGTGTACATGTGTGTGTGTGTGTATGTGTGTGTATGTGTACATGTGTGTGTGTGTATGTGTATGTGTGTGTATGTTTATCTTATCTTCTTATTCTTTTATATCAAGGATAATGGAATAAGCACTTATGCGCTTTTTTACATCCAGTCTCCATGTGTATGCAGTTTTGTAAATTCTGTCATCTGTTCCCACAGGCACACAATGGCCTACTCTTATGATACGCAGAACAGGATTTTACATGTGCGCAAGATGTTCTGCGTGCGTTCGCACACGGGGCCTCGGTTTATAGTCTCATCCGAAGTACTTTTGGGGAGAGTGTGTGTGTGTGTGTGTGTGTGTGTTCAAGCTTATTCTTCTATTTCAAGGATAATGGAATAGGCACTCGTGTGGGTTCTTTTTAGAAACATCCAGTGTGTGTGTGTGTGTGTCAGGTGTTCTGGCCCTCGGAGCGGCTGGAGAACAGGACGATGCTGTACCTGATCTACTGCCAGGTGGTGCAGGACGTCTACAGCAGCGCCTGCGTCCGCATCAGCAAGGACCAGAGAGTCAAGATGAAAAGCATGCTGGGTCAGTTCTTTGTCGTAGTGGTGGTGGTGGTGGTGGTGATGATGTTATTGTTGTTGGTAGTGTTGGTTGTGGTGGTAGTGATGGTCATGTTGGTGTTGTGGTGATGGATGTTATTGTTGTTGGTGGGGTGAGTTGTTGTGGTATTGGTCATGGTGGTGGTGGTGTTTTGGTGGTGGTGGTGGTGGTGTTGTGGTTTGTTGTGTGGTGTTGGTTGTGGTGGTGGTGTGTTGGTTGTGGTGTGTTGGTTGTGGTGGTGTTGTTTTGGTGGTGTTGGTTGAGGTGTTGTTGTTTGTGGTGTGTGGTTGTGGTGGGATTGGTTGTGGTGATGTGTTGGTGGTGTTGGTGTGTGATGGTATTTTGGTGGTGTGGTTTTTGGTGTTGTGGTGTGGGTCTGTGGTTTGGTGTGCTGGTGTGTGGTGTGGGTTTTTGGTGGTGTGGTGTGTTGGTCTGGTGGTATGGTGTGTGGTGTGTGTGGCTTGGTGGTTTGGTGGTGTGGTTGTGGTGTGGTGTTTTGGTGTTGTGGTGGTGGTGGTGTTTTGGTGGTGCTGGTGTGGTGGTGTTAGTGGCTGGTGTGAAAGTGGTGATGGAGTTTTAGTTGTCGGTCCTTTACATTTTTTGTTCTTGTTTTTTTCCCCTTCTCCTTCCTCTTGTTGTGTTTGTCTCCTTCTTTCTTTGTCCTTTCCTTTGTCTTTAATATTGTTTCCGTTATTGTTGTTCTTGTTCTTTATCTCATGTCTTCCTCCTCTTCTTTGTTGTTTTGGCAGTGATGTCGTCATTGTCTGCATTTCCAGTGCAGCAGATGATAATGAAGAAAAGGGTTATTTGTTTTGGTGAATTGTTCTTGTACTTTTTTTGTTTTTGTTTTTTCCCCATTCTTTTCCTCTTTTTTGCCTATAGTTTACCCATGGCCTGAATGGAAATGATGTGTGTGTGTGTGTGCTTGTGTTTGTGTGTGTGTATGCATATGTATACTTTGATTCTTAATAGCTGCAGTTTTGTTAATTTTTATAGCATTCTTCCCACCAGCAAACACACACAGAAAATCTGTAATACACAAATTTACATTTTCAAAAAAGCCCTCCACCCCCCCCCCCCTCCCCCAAACACAAACACCCCCTCCCCCCTCAAAAACTTACTCTCAGCATGGTATAGGAAAAACACTGCAAAACAACTTTAACCCCCCAAAAAAAACCCCAACTAATGCAGTGCAACACAATGCAAAGCAAAGCAAACAAAATGAAACATAAAGGAAAATCCCCAGTTTAAGATGTAAATGATCTAGGTGGGTTTTTGTTGTTGTGTAAGAATAAAGAGAAAAGTGTTGTTTTGATGTAAGAGAGGGGTGTGGAGTGAACAAGAGTAATACAGACAGACAGACATCAGGCATGTACACAATCATGCATGCCTGCATGCATGCTCACACTCACACAGCCTCATTTTACCACAAAGAGAAAAGAGTGTTATTTGGGTGTGACAGAGGGGTGTGATGTGAACAAGAGCATTACAGACAGACAGACAGACAGACATCAGGCATGTACACAATCATGCATGCACTCACAGCCTCATTTTACCACAAAAAGAAAAGAGTGTTATTTGGGTGTGACAGAGGGGTGTGGAGTGAACAAGAGCATTACAGACAGACAGACATCAGGCATGTACACAATCATGCATGCACTCACAGCCTCATTTTACCACAAAAAGAAAAGAGTGTTATTTGGGTGTGACAGAGGGGTACGGCGTGAACAAGAACAACTACCTGACGAAGGAGCTGAACATGCAGGTGAAGAAAGTCATCGTGGACACCGCCAAGGAGTGGCCCACCTACTTCTGCCGCCTCTTCCCTGTCGCTGTGAGTACACACACACACAGGGGGCTGTATGTAGTGTGTTGTTTTGTATTGTATTATGGTGTAATATGTTATATTGGTTTGTATTGTAGCACATTGTTTCATATCACATCATCTCACCTGTTGGTATCGCTGAGTTTTACTGTACTATATTTTGTTGTTTTATTTTGGATTGTGTTATAATGTATTGCATTACATTGTGTTGTGTTATATTGTGTCACATCATATTGTAATGCACTGTTGTTGTATTTTGTTGTGTTGTAATTGTATTAAATTGCATTGCATTATGTTGTTTGTACTGTGTTGTGTTCTGTTGGATGACGTGGTATCATATCATATTGTAATGTACTGTTGTTGTATTTTGTTGTGATGTAATTGTATTATATTGCATTGCATTATGTTGTTTTATACTGTGGTGTGTTCTATTGGATGACATGGTATCATATCATATTGTAATGCACTGTTATTGTATTTTGTTGTGTTGTAATTGTATTATATTGCATTGCATTATGTTGTTTTATACTGTGGTGTGTTCTGTTGGATGACGTGGTATCATATCATATTGTAATGTACTGTTATTGTATTTTGTTGTGTTGTATTTTATTGTATTTTGTTATAATGTATTGTATGTTCTACTAATGTCAGCCACAGCAGGTTTCTCTACATGAAATCTGGGTTGCACTTTCTGAGGAAAACATTCCTGAAAAGAGAAGTACCACCTGTGTTTGTCCTGTGTACTTGTGTATTTCTTTCCCTACGACAGTGGGGTTTTTTCCTACAGAATTTTGACATGGATACATTTCTTGTTGCCATAAGTTCTTTTATTGCCTCATCCTAAAGAATAGCACCCAGGCCATCACTTAAGGCCTAGTGGGTAGAGGGGAAAAATTAGGTTCAGTTAAAGTGGGATTAAAACTGTGACATGCCTCTTTGTTGGTGGGTATTTTGGCTCTTGATCATCAGTGCACTGGTTTATTCCTGTGAGGAAAAAAACAGATATATGTTGTTCTACAGTTGAGATCTGATGATGATGATGGTGATGATGATGATGATGATTGATGATGGTGGTGGTGGTGGTGGTGGTGGTGGTAGTTGTGGTGATGGTTGTCTTTGTGGTGGGTTTGTGTGTGTGTGTGTGTGTGTGTGCACGCGCATGTGTGTGTATTTGTGGGTGTGTGTTTGTGTGTGTGCGTGTGCGTGTGTGTGTGTTTGATAAGGTGATAATGTGTGTGGTTGTGTACCCATGCGTATGTATGTGCATGTGTACATGCATGCACTTGTATGTTTTATTTTTTGTGAGTGTCTGAACCTAAATCTGTGTTTGAGTTTTTTCCAAAAGAAAATCCTGAAAAATATATATGTATTTTAGTTTATTGATAACAATTTAGGAGGGTAGAACTGGCTGATAGCAGAATAATACATCTCTTAACATGAGAATAATTCAGGCAGACATGTCCATCTGTCCTGCTGATATAGACTGTGATCTGAAGATAGAGATAGGAACATTCCTGCCATGATCAGAACTGATTCCTTATCCTAGCATACTTTTACCTGTGCCAGGGCTTGACAGAAATTTTGTCAGCATAAGGGAAGCATACTGTGTAGATGTCAGCAGATTTCAAATTTCAGCCATAATGATTTCTCATCATTTTTAGGAACATTGAAAAAAAGTTAATAAAGAAAAAAAGCGATAAAAATTAATTGACATGCCACCAAGACTTTGGCAAAGTGTGATGATATACAACTTCACAGTTTAATCAGTTGAGAGGGACAAAACGAAGAATGGGTGGAGAGGGTAATGATAGATGTTGGGGGGAAAACAGTTGTTTTTTTCCATCTAAATATTGGCTCACTGTGACCACGACAGTGTGCACCATATATTGCTCTCTCTCTCTCTCTGTCTCTGTCTCTGTCTCTCTCTCTCTCTCTCTCTCTCTCTCTCTCTCTCCTCTCTCTCTCTCTCTTCTGTAAAAAAGATATCAAGGAGGAGGATTAAAAAGAGAAAGTTTTCTTTCATTCAGAGAAAAAAGCTGATGCCAAATGTAAACATAGCTGATTGTAAGCAGTGCTGGGTGGAGTTTTGAAGCATGTTGGGCATTGAGGTACTGATAGTTCACAGGCATACACAGATGGGTGGACACAGACATACAGACATACAGCACAGACACACAGATGCTGATGCACACACATACTTAGGCAGAGATAGCAGGCATACTCAGACACTCTGATAAACAGGTACATGGACATAGACAGCAGCGGAAACAGATAGACAGACACACATACGTATATGTGTATACATGCTATGCATGCAAGCATATATTTGAACACATACGCATATGTATACATAATAATAATAATAATAATAATAATGTATGGAATTTATATAGCACTGAATCTTGCAAAGCAGAAAATCAAAGCGCTCAGATGACTTTTTTTTTTATCGAGGATAATGGAATAGCACTCATGTGCTTTTTTACATCCAGTCCCTGCGTGTATGCAGTTTGTAAATTTTGTCATCTGTTCCCACCGGCACACAATGGCCTGCTCTTTCGAAAAGCGGAACAGGATTTAACGTGTGCGCAAGATGTTCTGCATGCGTTCGCACACGGGGCCTCGGTTTATGGTCTCATCCGAAGGACATACATACATGTACAAACACATTTACATGCATGTATACAGACATGCCTACTCACAAACACACGCATGCACGCACGCATATGCACACACATACAACAGGGGACGGGACAGCTTGGTGGTCAGAGTGATGTATTACACTTACACATACACTTGCATGCTGCATATGCACACGCACACACACACACACACACACACACACACACACACACACACACACCTCTCTCTCTCTCTCTCTCCTCTCTCTCTCTCTCTCTCTCTCTCTCTCTCTCTCTCTTACCCTCCTACACCCTCTTTCTCTTTTTTTTCTCTCTCTCCTCCCTCCCTCCCCCTCTCTCTCATTTTCACAAACACATATACACACATTGTACTCCCCCCCCTCTCCCTTCATCCCCTCTCCCACCATCCAACCCCCCTCCTCCCCCCCCCCCCCCCAGGTCCCTGTCTGCTTCATTTCTCACACACACAGTCCCATTAATCAAACCTGCCACAGTCCTTAGTTGTTGTCAGTGAGAGTATTAAGACATGGGGGAGGTCTCCACTATTACACCCACACACACACACACACACACACACACACACAACACACAACACACACACACACACACACACACACACACACACACACACACCACACACACACACACACACACACACACACACACACACACACACCACACACACAGAGGCAGGCAGAGAGACAAACAGACACATACACACACAGAGGCAGGCAGAGAGACAGACAGACAGACACACACAGAGGCAGGCAGAGAGACAGGCACACACACACACACACAGACACATACACAGACAGAGGCAGGCAGAGAGACAGACAGACACACACAGAGGGAGGCAGAGAGACAGACAGACACACACAGACACACACAGATGCAGGCAGAGAGAGAGACAGACAGACATACACACACAGAGGCAGGCAGAAAGACAGACAGACACAGACAGACAGACAGACACATGCACATGCATGCACGCATGCACACACACTCACATACATATGAGCACACACACGAGCACACTCACACGCACACACAAGCACACATACACACACATACACATTCCTACCCTTTTCCTCTCATTTTTGTTCTCTCTCTCATTTGCTCTCTCTCTCTCTTTCTCTAACACACACACACACACACACACACACACACACACACACACACACACACACACACACACACACACACACACACACAGATGACAGTGGAACCTGTGATGTATGGCCACTGACAACAGATGTCTCTTTGTGGGCACAGCAGTCACCATTGTGGCCAAGACCCGACCCCTCCCTCCCTCCCTTAACCCTTTCTCTCCTGCCTTCATGCAGTGTAGCATATAGCCCACTGGCCAGACCACCTGCCCTTCCCACGCTGAGGTTTAACAGCGTTGAGCATGGCTGCCGCGCAGATGGGTGACCATTTGTGAGTTTCGGCTTCAGTACAGTCCCCCAGCCCACCCAGCTGTAAATAGGCAGGGAAGATAATACAGTGAAGGAGAGGAGATGGGCACCACCCTCAATGTGCTGGCCCCTGGAAAAGCTGAGGTCTCTGACATCTCGTTCTCTAATGACTGTGTAGGTTATGGGGCACCTTTTACCGCAGATGGTGATGATTTTAAAAAACAACAACTGTATGCTTGTCCAGGGGTAAAGCAGCAGACTTTAATTGAAAGACAGCTGTGATGTTTCAGAGACTAAACTTATTATGTCTGAACTCATTGAAGAGTTGTCTAATGGGCTGTATTTTTTCATCCCGTGTATCATGAGCAAGTTGAACCTGTGGAGCCCATCCCTCTCCAAGGAAATCACATGGTTATTTCTGAATGTGTTGGTATCTGTGCTCTGTACTTTCCCCCCTTCTTTTTCATAAAAAGGATGTATGGCTATAGAGAGGGAACTGATTGGTCGATCAGTATTCCACTGATAGTGTCTGGGTCATTCAGAAAGTATTCAATAGAATTTTTCTAAAGTAGAATACATATTTGAGATTACATATTTTACAAAGGGGGTAGGAATTAGTGTTGTGGACATTAGTAGATTGTATGAAAGAGTGCTTGCAGTTTTCTTCTGTCTGTACCAAGTAAGCTGACATGCAATCAGAATGGACTTGTAATATAAAGACAAAAAACACTCTTTCAGAATAAAGTAATGCCACTCAGTGATAAATGAAATGAGTAAATCCACATAGCTGAAAAGTCTTCAGGTTAAAAGCATGGGTTTTGTACCCTTTCCCTCCTGAAAAATGTGTTTTTGGCCACAAGAAATAATGCAAACAGAGAAAGGATGGTAGTGAAGGGGTTAAACTCCTCTGTCTCACTGTGTCGTTGTTTTTGTCCTTTTTTCTTCTCTTTATTGAGGAAGAAAGAAGGGCTGAATGTAACAATTAAAGGCAAAGAGAACTTTTTCACCGCTCATACATCCTTTGACAATGTGAAAGCTTCAGAAAAGATGGTAGAACACCGTTGTTTGACATGTGAAAAGTGTACATGTACGGTGTCTCAGACATAAGAAGTGAGGGCATCATTGTACTTGTTCCAAGAGGAGAGGATTGTGAGAGACACAGTGGGTGTCAGTGCCTTTTGGAATAATTTAGTCAGGTGGGGCTGTCTTACTGTGTTTTGTTTTTCCCACATTTTTGTCTTGTCTTTGAAGTTGTTTTCCCCTTCAGCTAACGTTTTTGTAACAGCAGTGATGGTTGATATACAGTAAGGACTAAAAGCAGGTTAAGCAGAATGTGAATCAAGTGACGTTGATAAACTAACTTCAGCTGAGCGGTCGTTTTGAAAGAATATTGCGCAACTGAACTTTAAAACCTAGGCTTGTATTTGAATGAATATTTTAGTTCTGACTTCATTGCGGACATTTCAAACTTCAATTTTACAGTTCAGTGCATTTGGTCAGATCATATCCTGGTAAGGTATATATAGAAAGAATAATGATTCTAAAAATGTAAAGCAACAAACACTGCTGTATTGTTTTTTGAATACTTTGTACTTGATCAGGGGGACAGTCTGTGGAGGTAAAGGTGGTGAATAATAGTGTTTTTATATTGTGTGTGGATCAGCAAGATAGTCTGTGGTTATAACAATAGTTGGTGATCAAAGTGATGGTCGGTCAGTGGGTGTGAAGACAGTGACTAGGTGTGCTTTCCAGCTGTAAATGTATGGGAGTCAGGGAGATACTCTGTGAATTCCAAGATGATCATAGTATAGTGCTGTGTGTGTAATAGTACATAGATGTAGAAATGGTGATTATTTTTGTTTTCAACTTCTGTGAGTGGTTAGGGTTAAAGTCTGTGAATGTAAAATCAGTGAGTAATCTTGGTTTCATACTGTATAGTGATAAGTGGTACTTTCATTCAGCCATTTTGTGGTCAGGGTTATAGTTTGTGGACATAAAACACTGATTAATTGCACATATAAATGTTGGGTAGAGGTTTATATCAATCTAAGGATTGAAAATAAAGTGAATGTTTGTGACTTCAAACTACATGAATGCTCAGGGTGATATACGAATAATTTATAGTGGTTCGCCTTGCGTGTGCATTCAGAGTGATAGCCTATCGATGTAAAAACAAATCAAAACAGCCCCTCACCCCCATCAACAATAATTAATTGTGGTTTCAATCTGTGTGTGATCAGGATGACTGTCAATAAATGTTAAAAAAACAAAAACAAACCAAACTGTGAATGTGATCAGAGTGGTCTATGGATGTTAAAAAGACAGTGATTTATTGTAGTTCAAACTGTGTGTGTGTGCGCGCGCATGCATGCACGCGCACATGCTCAGGGGATGTGAAATAAACAAACAACCCCCAAAGCAGTGAATATTTGTGGTTTTAAACTATGAGTGACAACCTATAGATGTAAAAATGTAATAGTCGTGTTTTCAAACTATGTCTTATCCCTTAAGTCAGGATGCAGGGATGGGGCAAAAAAACCAAACGGATTGCATATGCCAAAATCTTACCATTGGGGAACCTTGGAGCTCTAGCTGAAGAACAGCCCACCCCACCCCCACCCCTCAAAAAAAATCCCCCCCCCCCATCCCCAAAACAACCAAAACAAAAATAACTATGTCAGGGTGGTAGGCTGTGGATGAAAAAGACAGTGAAGAATAGTAATTTCATGCTATGTGTGTGTTCATAGGGTGACAATCAATGGATGTAAAATATAGTGAAACATCGTCATTTTAATGTGTGTGTTGATAGAGTGACAGTGTGTGGGGTGAAAAGCTGTGATCTTAACCTATGTGTGTGTTGATAGGGTGACATTCTGTGGAGTGAAAAGTTGTGATTTTAACCTATGTGTGTGTGTTGATAGGGTGACAGTCTGTGGAGTGAAAAGTTGGGATTTTAACCTATGTGTGTGTGTTGATAGGGTGACAGTCTGTGGAGTGAAAAGTTGGGATTTTAACCTATGTGTGTGTGTGTTCATAGGGTGACATGTGTGTTCATAGGGTGACAGTCTGTGGAGTGAAAAAGTTGTGATTTTAACCTATGTGTGTGTTGATAGGGTGACAGTCTGTGGAGTGAAAAGCTGTGATTTTAACCTGTGTGTGTGTTGATAGGATGACAGTCTGTGGAGTGAAAAGTTGGGATTTTAACCTATGTGTGTGTTGATAGGGTGACAGTCTGTGGAGTGAAAAGTTGGGATTTTAACCTATGTGTGTGTGTTGATAGGGTGCCAGTCTGTGAAGTGAAAAGTTGGGATTTTAACCAATGTGTGTGTGTTGATAGGGTGCCAGTCTGTGGAGTGAAAAGTTGTGATTTTAACCTATGTGTGTGTGTTGATAGGGTGACAGTCTGTGGAGTGAAAAGTTGTGATTTTAACCTATGTGTGTGTGTTGATAGGGTGACAGTCTGTGGAGTGAAAAGATGTAATTTTAACCTATGTGTGTGTGTTGATAGGGTGACAGTCTGTGGAGTGAAAAGCTGTAATTTTAACCTATGTGTGTGTGTTGATAGGGTGACAGTCTGTGGAGTGAAAAGTTGTGATTTTAACCTATGTGTGTGTTGATAGGGTGACAGTCTGTGGAGTGAAAAGTTGTGATTTTAACCTATGTGTGTGTTGATAGGGTGACAGTCTGTGGAGTGAAAAGCTGTGATTTTAACCTATGTGTGTGTGTTGATAGAATGACAGTCTGTGGAGTGAAAAGCTGTGATTTTAACCTATGTGTGTGTGTTGATATGGTGACAGTCTGTGGAGTGAAAAGCTGTGATTTTAACCTATGTGTGTGTGTTGATAGGGTGACAGTCTGTGGAGTGAAAAGTTGTGATTTTAACCTATGTGTGTGTGTGTTGATAGGGTGACAGTCTGTGGAGTGAAAAGTTGTGATTTTAACCTGTGTGTGTGTTGATAGGGTGACAGTCTGTGGAGTGAAAAGTTATGATTTTAACCTGTGTGTGTGTGTTGATAGGGTGACAGTCACCACACCAATGTGAGGTACCTGGGCGTCAGTCACACGGGCCTGAGACTGATCACCAGAGAGAGAACCCTGGTGGATGACCACCTGTCTGTCATGGAGGATATCAGGTGTGTGTGTGTGTGTGTGTCACTGTGTAGGTGTGTGTGTGTCACTGTGTGTGTCACTCTGTGTGTATCTGTGTGTGTGTGTAAGTGTGTGTGTGTATCAGTGTGTGTCAAATCAAGTGTATGTATATGTAAGTAAAATATTATATGTGTGTGTGTGTGCGTGTGTGCATGCTCAATACGTGTTCAATCATGCTTGTGTGCACGCGTGCATGTTTGCTTATTTGCTGCAGATTTGAGGACGTGGTGGATGTGGATTTGCCCAACAAAACTACCATACAGCTCAACCTGAGGACCAAGTCTCTCCTTTTCCACACACCCAGGGTAAGATGTCACAACAAAGACACAGAGAGAGGAGAGAGAGAGAGAGAGAGAGAGAGAGAGAGAGAGAGAGAGAGAGAGAGTGAGAGAGAGGAGGGATAGAGAGGGGGGTAGAGAGAGTGTGTGTTTTTTCAAGCACATATACTTACACATACACACAAACGCAGACAGACAGACACACACACACACACACACACACACACACACACACACACACACACACACACACACACACACACACACACACACACACACACACACACACACACACACACAGAAAGAGAGAGAGAGAGAGAGAGAGTATGTGTGTTCAAGCGCATACACATACACACAAACGCAGACAGACACACAAAAGACACACAAACACATGCACACACACACACACACACACACACACACACACACACACACACACACACACAAAACACACACACACACACACACACACACACACACACACACACAGAGTGTGTGTGTATTCAAGCACATACACATACACGCAAACACAGACAGACACACATTCACACACACACACACACACACACACACACACACACACACACACACACACACACACACACACAGAGAAAGAGAGAGTGTATATTCAAGCACATATACTTACACATACACACACTACACACTACACACACACACACACACACACACACACACACACACACACACACACACACACACACACACACACACACACACACACATATGTATATGCACACAGAGAAGGAGAGAAAGAGAAAACATTAATTAAAGCAGTGTTAACCTGACTCTCATAATTCAAGTGCCCTTAGTCTGACACATTCACCAGTCCATGTCTGATTATGCCAACTGTCCTGTCTTCACCCACAGACACATAATGTGCTGTAATGCTCATCCCAAACTCAACCGCTTGCAAGCATTCTTTCACAAAATCAAACCTGACACACGGCATATCTGTCCAAATTTGACATGCAAATGTATTGACCACAATGTGAATATTCAAGGTCTTGTTTTTCTATTGATGAATTGATTGGACCCATGTCAGGTGGTAAGACTACTGTATGAATTTTAGGAGTTTAATATTCTTGAGTGTGTCTCACCATTTTATAAGTGTTTGTATATGGTGATGTGAAGAATTCATTCATCGTCAATTTTATTAAAAATCACCCACACCTTGTGTACATATTCATACCACTCACTGTAAATGTAATTCAAAACTCAAGTATATGCATCATTGTAGAAAGGATTATCCCACTGGTTTCTCTCTATATGCAGCTGCGCTTCAGACTTAGAACACATCTTCCTGATGGCACTCTTGCAATGTTAGCTAAATATACATACACAAAGTGTGTCTTTGTTCCTTCAAAAGAAAGGGAAAAGTTGTGAATATCACTGTTTGGCAGTCTAATGCTGTGCATATAGAAATGCTACACCATCTTTACTCAAGTTACGTTGGGCAACACACACAAAAAAATGCTGTGTCTGTTTCTGTCTGAGTGTCTGTCATGTTCACCTTCTTCGTCTATATCAGATACACATATTTCAAGCTTGCTGTGCTTGTCTGTCTGTGTGTCTGTTTGTCAGTGTATGTGACACACACATGCATGCACATTCTGAGGGTACAGAAACTCTCCCTATTCCTTTAGATCTTCAAGAGTGTCACAGGCGCATAGAGAAAATATCTTCCGATCACTGTAATAACATTCTCAAGCATTCAGATTCTCAATACTATCAGAACTGTGTGAAAAGGGCTTGTACAAATAATGCCAACACCCTCTTGTTCCGTGATTTCTCTCTGTGTCCCAGATATTATTATCCTTTTAATGTATCGTTTCCGCTTAAATGCTTTCCATATGAAATTTTGCAAAAATATTCAATGCTTGTGTGGTGAACAAATCACAGTGAATCATTTGCTTGTGCGCTGCTCATTAACACGACTGTCAGTTTCGCAAAAGCTTGGATTTGTCATCCTCCCAACTGTACTCTAGAGCACATTTTGAATAACTATTCGCTCCTTCACAAGTTTTCTGTTTATTTTAATAGCAGCCCGGCTGGTATCTACCTTTGATTGATGTTAAGCTGCCATGTGATGATTCTGCTATGCTATATTAGTAATGTTAAACTAGTTATGTTATTCAAGTTCTGTTATTCTAGTTATGTTGCACTAGTTTTTGCCCTCTGAGGTTTTTTCCTTCGAAATAGTTCTTTATAATATTTCCTCTTCAACACATTTACTTACACACACACACACACTCTCTCTCTCTCACACACACTCACACACTCTCTCTCTCACACACACACAACTCTCTCTCTCTCACACACACACACTCTCTCTCACACACACTCTCTTTCTCTCTCTCTCCCTGCCTCCCTCCCCACTCTTTTCCTCAGTAGGCACTCCAACTTACACATGCTCATTCATACACATTCCTTCCTCCTCCCCCTCCCCTATTTTTTTATAATACTTTTCCCTATCGTCAAATATCACTTAAAGTGGAAAGACGTTAAAGCAAAGAACCAGCACATGCATGTTTACACACACACTCACACACACACACACACACACACACACACAACACACACACACACACACACACACACACACACACACACTCACACACACATACACACACACACATACACACAGACACATACACACACACACACACACACTCATACACACTCACACTTTCTCTCTCACTCATTTTGCTCATTCAATCACACACACTCACACTCACACTCTCTCTCTCTCTCTCTCTCTTTCACACACACACACACACACACACACACACACACACACACACACACACACACACACACACACACACACACACACACACACACACACACACACATCTCATACCATACCATACCATACCATACCATACCATACTATGCCATATATGCATGTCTGCACACATCTATACTTAAATCCTTTGATACACATTATTATGAAATACTGTTCCTTTTTTATATGCTATTGTTATGACTGGAAACATAAAGTTCAGCTAAGTGCACTCAAATCACAGCATCATCACAGTATTATTTTCACCACCATCAGTCACTAAGCTATAGCAGTTTTTGGTTTTTTTGTTTGTTTATTCTTGAAGTACATTACCATCTCATCTCCAGTTTGTTTTTCTTGTCTTTTTGCTTTGCATGTTGTAGGATCTGTGTTGACCTGTTCATTGTTTGCTGCTTTACCGTATCCTTCATTGTTTACTGTTTTACTGTATCCTTCATTGTTTACTGTTTTACTGTATCCTTCATTGTTTACTGTTTTACTGTATCCTTCATTGTTTACTGTTTTACTGTATCCTTCATTGTTTACTGTATCCTTCATTGTTTACTGTTTTACTGTATCCTTCATTGTTTACTGTTTTACTGTATCCTTCATTGTTTACTGCATCCTTCATTGTTTACTGTATCCTTCATTGTTTACTGTTTTACTGTATCCTTCATTGTTTACTGTTTTACTGTATCCTTCATTGTTTACTGTATCCTTCATTGTTTACTGTATCCTTCATTGTTTACTGTTTTACTGTATCCTTCATTGTTTACTGTTTTACTGTATCCTTCATTGTTTACTGTTTTACTGTATCCTTCATTGTTTACTGTTTTACTGTATCCTTCATTGTTTACTGTTTTACTGTATCCTTCATTGTTTACTGGTTTACTGTATCCTTCATTGTTTACTGTTTTACTGTATCCTTCATTGTTTACTGTTTTACTGCATCCTTCATTGTTTACTGGTTTACCGTATCCTTCATTGTTTACTGTTTTACTGTATCCTTCATTGTTTACTGTTTTACTGTATCCTTCATTGTTTACTGTATCCTTCATTGTTTACTGTTTTACTGTATCCTTCATTGTTTACTGTTTTACTGTATCCTTCATTGTTTACTGCATCCTTCATTGTTTACTGTATCCTTCATTGTTTACTGTTTTACTGTATCCTTCATTGTTTACTGTTTTACTGTATCCTTCATTGTTTACTGTATCCTTCATTGTTTACTGTATCCTTCATTGTTTACTGTGTTACTGTATCCTTCATTGTTTACTGTTTTACTGTATCCTTCATTGTTTACTGTTTTACTGTATCCTTCATTGTTTACTGTTTTACTGTATCCTTCATTGTTTACTGTTTTACTGTATCCTTCATTGTTTACTGGTTTACTGTATCCTTCATTGTTTACTGTTTTACTGTATCCTTCATTGTTTACTGTTTTACTGCATCCTTCATTGTTTACTGGTTTACCGTATCCTTCATTGTTTACTGTTTTACTGTATCCTTCATTGTTTACTGTTTTACTGTATCCTTCATTGTTTACTGTATCCTTCATTGTTTACTGTTTTACTGTATCCTTCATTGTTTACTGTATCCTTCATTGTTTACTGTATCCTTCATTGTTTACTGTTTTACTGTATCCTTCATTGTTTACTGTTTTACTGTATCCTTCATTGTTTACTGTTTTACTGTATCCTTCATTGTTTACTGTATCCTTCATTGTTTACTGTTTTACTGTATCCTTCATTGTTTACTGCATCCTTCATTGTTTACTGTTTTACTGTATCCTTCATTGTTTACTGTATCCTTCATTGTTTACTGCATCCTTCATTGTTTACTGTTTTACTGTATCCTTCATTGTTTACTGTATCCTTCATTGTTGACTGTATCCTTCATTGTTGACTGTATCCTTCATTGTTTACTGTATCCTTCATTGTTTACTGTTTTACCGTATCCTTCATTGTTTACTGTATCCTTCATTGTTTACTGTTTTACCGTATCCTTCATTGTTTACTGTATCCTTCATTGTTTACTGTTTTACTGTATCCTTCATTGTTTACTGTATCCTTTATTGTTTACTGTTTTACTGTATCCTTCATTGTTTACTGTATCCTTCATTGTTTACTGGTTTACTGTATCCTTCATTGTTTACTGCATCCTTCATTGTTTACTGTATCCTTTATTGTTTACTGTTTTACTGTATCCTTCATTGTTTACTGTATCCTTCATTGTTTACTGTTTTACTGTATCCTTCATTGTTTACTGTATCCTTCATTGTTTACTGTATCCTTCATTGTTTACTGTTTTACTGTATCCTTCATTGTTTACTGTTTTACTGTATCCTTCATTGTTTACTGTTTTACTGTATCCTTCATTGTTTACTGTATCCTTCATTGTTTACTGTTTTACTGTATCCTTCATTGTTTACTGTTTTACTGTATCCTTCATTGTTTACTGTATCCTTCATTGTTTACTGTTTTACTGTATCCTTCATTGTTTACTGTATCCTTCATTGTTTACTGTTTTACTGTATCCTTCATTGTTTACTGTATCCTTCATTGTTTACTGTTTTACTGTATCCTTCATTGTTTACTGTTTTACTGTATCCTTCATTGTTTACTGTATCCTTCATTGTTTACTGTATCCTTCATTGTTTACTGTTTTACTGTATCCTTCATTGTTTACTGTTTTACTGTATCCTTCATTGTTTACTGTTTTACTGTATCCTTCATTGTTTACTGTTTTACTGTATCCTTCATTGTTTACTGTATCCTTCATTGTTTACTGTTTTACTGCATCCTTCATTGTTTGCTGTTTTACTGTATCCTTCATTGTTTACTGTTTTACTGTATCCTTCATTGTTTACTGTTTTACTGTATCCTTCATTGTTTACTGTTTTACTGTATCCTTCATTGTTTACTGTATCCTTCATTGTTTACTGGTTTACTGTATCCTTCATTGTTTACTGTTTTACTGTATCCTTTATTGTTTACTGTTTTACTGCATCCTTCATTGTTTACTGGTTTACTGTATCCTTCATTGTTTACTGTTTTACTGTATCCTTCATTGTTTACTGTTTTGCTGTATCCTTCATTGTTTACTGTATCCTTCATTGTTTACTGTTTTACTGTATCCTTCATTGTTTACTGTTTTACTGTATCCTTCATTGTTTACTGTATCCTTTATTGTTTACTCTATCCTTTATTGTTTACTGTTTTACTGTATCCTTCATTGTTTACTGTATCCTTCATTGTTTACTGTATCCTTCATTGTTTACTGTTTTACTGTATCCTTCATTGTTTACTGTTTTACTGTATCCTTCATTGTTTACTGTATCCTTCATTGTTTACTGTTTTACTGTATCCTTCATTGTTTACTGTTTTACTGTATCCTTCATTGTTTACTGTTTTACTGTATCCTTCATTGTTTACTGGTTTACTGTATCCTTCATTGTTTACTGTTTTACTGTATCCTTCATTGTTTACTGTATCCTTCATTGTTTACTGTATCCTTCATTGTTTACTGGTTTACTGTATCCTTCATTGTTTACTGTATCCTTCATTGTTTACTCTATCCTTCATTGTTTACTGTTTTACTGTATCCTTTATTGTTTACTGTTTTACTGTATCCTTCATTGTTTACTGTATCCTTCATTGTTTACTCTATCCTTCATTGTTGACTGTTTTACTGCATCCTTCATTGTTTACTGTTTTACTGTATCCTTCATTGTTTACTGTATCCTTCATTGTTTACTCTATCCTTTATTGTTTACTGTTTTACTGTATCCTTCATTGTTTACTGTTTTACTGCATCCTTCATTGTTTACTGTTTTACTGCATCCTTCATTGTTTACTGTTTTACTGTATCCTTTATTGTTTACTGTATCCTTCATTGTTTACTCTATCCTTTATTGTTTACTGTTTTACTGTATCCTTCTCTGTGGGTTTTTTTTCAGGCTCCACAGTTGAAAGACATGATTGACAGGTTCTGTCAGGAGAGTGAGAAGGTGAGATTTTTCTTTCTGTTGTTTTCTTTCTTGTTTTGTTTGTTTGTAGCTCGTAGGTTCACCAATGGTGACATTTTGCATAAGTGGCCATTTTTGTCGTCCATGAAGGTAGCCACATTCCGACTTTTGGGGATGTATGCTGGGTATGTTCAGGTGTCCGTAACCCACTGAATGCTGACATAAATTACAGGACCTTTTATCTTTGCATGTGTATATACATACATACATTCATACATACATACATATACATATATATATATATGTATACATATATATATGTATACATATATATACATATATACATATGAAGGGAACTGAGGTGCTGGCACTGCGCTTGAAGTTGACCACGGGGATCATAAAAATCCCCACCCTCAGTTCACCAGATGCCGCCAAGATTCAAACCCACGACTTCATGGACAAACAGAATTGAAGTCAGATGGTCTTAACACTCAGCTGTAGCGTCCATCGAGGACGGACCTAAATGTTGAGGACAGGGGCAGAGCTTCCTCCTGACAAGTAGAGCCATGTGTACAAGTTGTTTGTAAAGTCAGAGGACTAAGGTACATACATACACACAGACAGACACAGACAGACAAAACTGATGTGGTGCCAGTGCTGTGACGTGTGTTGAGGAGTCAGGTGTGTGTGTGTGTGTGCAGGGCAACAAGTTTGTGGTGGCGGTGAAGGACTACCTGACGCGAGAGTCCACCCTGCTGAGCTTCAGACGAGGGGACATCGTCAAACTGATGGACCCAGAGATGAACCTGGAAAGAGGTCAGGACTTTTTTGTGTTTGTTTGTTTGTTTGTTTGTAGAAGGAGGCCAGTAAACTATGGACAGTATTACCCTGCACTTCACTGCCCTGCATTACACTATGTGGCACAGCACTGCACTGCACTTTACTGCAGTTCCTCTCCACTCACTCCATTCCACACACCACACCATGCCACACCACACCACACCACCCCACACCACGCCACACCATGCCACACCATGCCACACCACACCATACACCACACTACTCTGTTATGATGAATAATTGTACATTTTTTAAGCATTTCAGTATTACCTTATGATACAAAAATGAAAAAAATGAAAAAATTGTTGGGGGTTAAGGTGATCAGAATCATGGCGTGACCTGTATGTGTGCAGGCTGGCTGTACGGGTCCCTGAACGGCATTGTGGGACTGTTCCCCGAGGAATACGTCAGACCTCTGGCCAGACATGAGGTGGTGACATCAAACATGAAGGTATTGTAGTGCACCAGCTGACATCTTTTATAATGAAAATAACAGTCAACAAGGCTTTGTGTTGTGTAGCTGAGATTAGGACTCATTATTGTGTTGATATATCATATAGAATTCTTTCCTGTGTGTGTTCCAAGAGGTGAAGGCATCAGACAGTCATGTAGGTATCATGCAAACTGTCTTGACTTGAAGGACTTTTTCTTAACTTTTGGAATTGTTGGGGTTCTATCCTGAAGTTTTTCTGTCAGTATGTTGTGAGTGAGTTGAAACTGATGGAGCCCTTTCCTTCCCCAAACTGTCAGTTGTGATAACTATTTATTGAGGCTAGATGTCCAAAGAATGAATCAAAGGAAGGAAGTGCTGGATATTGCACACATCACTTCTGGGTTAAATGCTTTGAGTGGAGAGTTAACCGTATCTTCCCCAATGCTGTGGAAAGAGATCTTCAGCTCCTGCCAGTCCTCCTTACTTTGCCAGCAGCTGACAAAGCATTGCTTTCCTCAGCCTCTTCCCCACCTGTGGACATCAGCAGTGGCATAGTAGCTGGTGCTGGGGGGCTTGTAAGAGTAGAAAGCTTGCATACACTGAATCTACAGTCAGTCTTTCTTTCATTAAGTTGTGATAGGCCTCTGTTTATTGATTTGACCATTTTGAACACTTTTCTGTATAAAAAGAAAGGCGTGTTCATGTGCAAAGAGCTGTTTGAGAAAAAAATCATTTTGTAGTGTAATTGTTATTTTGTCTGTTGATCAAATATGTTGAAGGTTGTAGCAGTCTGAGCATGTGTGAGTGAGTGTGTGTGTGTGTGTGCATGTGCGTTGTATTAAAAAAAAATCCCATTTTGTTTCAGCCAAAACTTTACCAGCCACAGCAACCTCAGTTAGGGCGACCCTTGAGCAGGGTAAGTGTATGTGTGTGTGTGTGTGTTTTGTGTGTATGTGTGTGTGTGTGTGTGTGTGTTTTGTGTGTATGTGTGTATGTGTGTGTGTGTGTGTTTTGTGTGTATGTGTGTGTGTTTTGTGTGTATGCGTGTGTGTGTGTGTGTGTGTGTGTGTGTGTGTTTTGTGTGTATGTGTGTGTGTGTGTGTTTTGTGTGTATGTGTGTGGTGTGTGTGGGGGGGGGGGGGGGGGGCATACATGTGTGTGATATATACTTGTCATGAATGAAGGAAGATGAGACTTTTTCATTTGTTTCTGACAAAGTTTTATCTTCTTTTATTTATGATACATGAATATTACATATAAAACAACGTTGCAGTAATATTAACATCTCCATGATTCTGACTTCATCAACACAATTGACTTCATACTCCGATATCTCAGTTAGTATTCTGTTTTAAAAAATGTAAACATTAATTTTTTCTCTATAGGTCTAACTTCGAATATATAGTACATACATTTTTATTTCTGTTTGCCCATCAATTTGAGAGTTATTTCTTAAAAGCCTGAAATTGTTTGAATATTCAATGAACCCATCAGTATCTTTTTTCCATATTCTGAAGAAATGTACACATTTTATAAATTTTGTGTTTGTCCATAGGTAGGAGGGTAACAGCTCAGGAACCTGCCGTTATCAACACACTGTCTTAACCCATGACTTATTTTGATTAGTATATTCTGAATGTGTGTGTATATATATTTGTGTGTTGTGTTTGTCGGCTGGTAGGATGGGCCCCCAGGTCCCGATGACCGCAGTGAGACAAGTCAGGGCACCGCTGTCAATGACGGCAAGTTCTCCATGATGGAGTTCGCCCTCCTCAACTTCCGCGAGTCTCTCGACAAGTAAGTGTCTTTGGGGGAGGGCTTCTTTGCTTTTGTAGCAAAGGCCTTGTTTATGGATAGCCGTGCTGTTTTCGTACATGGGATGTAAGTTTGTTTGTCGAGGTTTTATGATCTGTATAAAGTGAGTGTGACTGAGTGTGATAATATTTCTGTTTGTGTGTGAGGTCTTGAAAGATTAGGTCAGGTAAATAATTGAGAGAGAGATGCTTTGAAACACATAGTATGGGATAGAAAGGCTGATAAAAAGTGAACTGAAGAGATGAAGGTAAAGTATACAAGGCATTGAAGCAGTGTTTGAAATCAGCTTCTACTTACAATCTGTCTTTCATTTTTTTTAACCTTAATTTTGTTAAAGGATCACTTTCTGGAGGGTTTTTGTCTTTATACAATGAATTCAACTCAGGGGGTATTTCTGAGTGTGTATAAAGTTGGAACAAACATTTAACCTTGAATATTTGTTTTGTTGCAGATACATATACTTATTATTAGGACTGTGTTTATGTGTATAGCTATTTTTTTATTCTGTTTCTCTATGTTTCCTGTTTTCTCTTTATACACACACTTGTCCCCTCAGCCTTCTTACTCCTACCTAAACTCAGAGAGAGAGAGACAGAGAGAGAGAGAGAGAGAGAGAGAGAGAGAGAGAGAGAGAGAGAGAGAGAAAGTCGTAAAGACTGTATCAGCTATGATTGTGTTGGTCCATGTGTGTTCTAAAGGTGTGTGTAATTTGGCTGTTTCAGTGATGACTTAAGGTAAAGTGGTTTGGTTTCTCTTCCACCCATCACACGATATTGCTGTTACTGAGCAGTTGTGTTTCTTTTATCGTTCATGTGTTGTGCATTGGGCACTCTGAGCTGAACAAAGTGGGAAAAAAGCTGATCAGTCTGTTGTACAGCTGAGTTGTCTGTCCACTGTGTTTCTGTGTTACTGCTGAATGCTTCATGGCTCCTAGACACTAACATAGTATAAAAAAGAAGAAAGACAGAAAGATCAATTTTTGATATTGATAAAAGCATGCCTGTTAGTCATTACCCATTGATGTTGAGTGAAGCAAAGTGCTAGGAAGACATTCATTCACAGACATGCATGGCATTATAATTACAAGCAGATAAATGTGTGTATAGATGAATGCATGTGTACATACACATATCAATAGATAGGCAGAAGACGGACGATCACACACACACACTTTTACACACACACTTTTACACACACACACACACACACACACACACACACACACACACACACACACACACACACACACACACACACATCACACACAATCTCTCTCTCTCTCACTCTTGTACAGCTTCAATTCTGCTATTCACACTTCGTGAATAGACATTGAATCAAAGCATGCATACACATGATAAAGTGCATGTAGAAACACAATACACTCTAATAATGCCTGTTAACATACCAAACGACAAGCATCTGTAGAATCTCACCAGACACTTATCTATGCTATTTAAAACATGGTAATTTCTGAAGACACTCCCCTCTCTCTAAAACCTTGCATGAACTACTTCTTTCCTCAACTGAAATATCATTGACTCTCAGTTTTTCTGATATCATCTAGATAACACAGCTGTCGTGCGTAGTTGATGACTCACATTCATCTTCACTGAACCAATACGGGGTTACAACAGATTGAGGTCAGTGTTGGGTCTGTACAGATAGTTTACAGTGAGGGAGGGGATGTGCAGGCCCAACTCCCTCCTCTAAACTGCCCGAGTTCTGATGTCCTCAGCTGTAGAATGCTGTCGCATGCAGAAGCCCTTAGAGGTGTGCATCATCTTTTTGGAGCTGGAATATACATCTAGAGACCTTACTGATATGGGGGGAAAAGCCACAACTCAACCTGAAAAAAAGAAAATGGTACGCCTTGGGTATGCTGTGGGTAGGCAGAAACGAAAAGACAGAGACAAAAAAAAAAAAGAAAAGGGCAGAGAGATAATGATAAAAAGAAGAAGTTTCTGCCCTAGGATTTCCAGAAGGAAGGTGGGCTTTTTATTTACATGCAGTCAAAGACATGACACTCAGCCCACTTACTGTCACATTTTTATGAACAAAATATTGTAGTGAGAAGCACAGAAATTATACATGAGCGCATGCACCTGTAGACTTGTCTGTCTCAGGTCTGTTTGGTCAATAATGTCTTTTTGTTAATAATGTAAAGCTTATCATTATTGTCGTCATCGTCATCATCATCATTCTTCTTCTTCTGATCATTATTTTTTATTATTATTATCATCATACTTTCTTCAATGGACATTGACCGCACACACCAACCTTTCTTGGCTTTCTCTCAACTGCTACTATAACCATTCTTTGGTTCCAACCATCTATCTACCACCCCCACCATTCACCCTTCCCCCATATTTGCCTCCTTCCCCCCTCCCCTCCCCTCTTCTCCAGTTTGTTGCCGGCCTCTCTTACCTTTGCAACAACCCCAGTTTTAAACCGTTGTCCATTTTTCCCTTTTCCCTATATCCCATCTCTCTGTCCTGTTCACTTCTGTGCATCTATTTCTGTCAGTGTCTGTACTGAGAGAGGAGTGTGTGTGTGTGTGTTGGTGTGAGTGTGTGTGTGTGTTGGTGTGAGTGTGTGTAAGTGTGTGAGTATATATGTATGTATATATATATATATATATATATATATATATATATATATATATATATGTTGTGTGTGTGTGTGTGTGTGTGTGTGTGTTGTTTGCACTCTGAAATATTTTAGTGCCCATAAGCTACATTATTAGGGAGGGAGTGTCACCATCTGTCTGCCTCTGTCTGTCTCAGTTGACTGTAGGAGTGAGAAAACGATAGAAGCCCGGGTGTTATAATTTTCTAAATGTACATGTTCTTATGTTCCCTATCTTATTCTCAATGTTTCATTTCTAGGTTTGGCAGATAGAAAGTTTGACAATAAATGTTGTGCTAGATGTCACTAACCTTTAGATATGAAAGCAACTCATACTTTTAGATGGTTTTAATTTGCCCTTGTTTGCTCAAAAGAGTTGTATATATACATATATGTATGTATTCTTTTATTTTCAAGTTCTATTATTTTTGCTATCTTTAGTAGTTATCCTATTTTGAGGTTTTATGATATGTCTAAATTATTAGCGTTGTACATATTGTTTTTTAAGTTGTATACTTATAGTCATTTTTGTTTTAAGTTATGAGAAAAAACTTAAAAAGTTGTTGCATGCTGTAAAGTCATATAGTCATTCTGTGTGTGTGTGTGTGTGTGTGCGCGTGTGCATGTGTGTGTGTGTGTGTTTGTGTATATGTATGTGTGCACATGCATGCATGCGTATGTGTATGTGTGCATACATGCATGTGTGTGTAAATGAATACATTTACAAAAAAATTTTTTTTTACTCTGACAGTTGTATTAAATGCTTGTCATGGGTGAAGACTGTCTGGGCATAATGATTGAAAAAATATAAAAATCAAAACCAAACAATTCATAGTAATTGATGTGAGCAAAACATCCAGGTTTTTATGTACATACAAGTAGGTGTGATTGAATGAGTGTGAAAAGAGAGGGATAATTGTAATTGATAAGAGCTGATATGTGTATGAGTGCATGCCTCATGCATATATGTACATGCATTTGTAAGCATGCACGCATACAAGCTACCATATGACATTTAGTTTTGAGAATTTTACATCAGTCAATGTCTGTCTTCATTTGATAGAAATGATTGAGAGAATACTGTGATAAAGTGAAATGATGTGTGTTGTGGTGATGAGGTTTTTGAGATGTGTGTGGCTGGCACTGGCTGAATACTGTTAATTAACCACACAGTCCGCTTTCCTTGCAGCTTCGTGTGTCAGTATGTGTCACAGCATTTTACACACAGTCTTTGTTGGAAGACAGAGGCTGTATAAATAGCTTTCAGGTGTGGCACAGCTTCCACTTCTATCATGGCTCCACTGCTATCAGCTGTTTGTGAAAGATTCTGAAGGGGACAATAAGTGCTATCACATATTGTGAAAGCTTAGAAAATATTGGCAAAGTGGATTTCATGTTTTAGCCATTGCATAGAAAGAGAAAAGACAGGATTGCTGTAAAGACAAAAAACCCAGAGCAAAGACGAAGAGACAGAATAAAACAGACCACCAGGCATGATGAGGGTTACCCACAAGATGTGGTCTGAAAACAACAGGACTATAAGCATCATCAATACTTATTGATTGGTGATTTTTTTTTAATAGAATATTGAACACTGTTGAAATTTTGTTAAATGAATAAAATTCTTTCTTGATAGAAAGCGAAAGGTAGTCTGGTAGTTTATACCAGAAATGTAATATTCTCAGTGCCCAGCTGTACTAACACTCATGAAAGGTCTCCTGTGCTTATTCCTACACACCGTTAAAGTAGATGAGTGATTTTGTGTGGTTAGAACATCTCTGAAGTCGGAATATGGCTGCCTTAATGGTTCGGAAGAAAAAAATGTCACATACACAGCACCTCAGAGCCCAGGCCAAGGAACAAAAAAAAAAGAAGTTGGAACCAAATCAGGTTAAGAAAAAAAATCTCATGATGCTGATGCCAAATACAAAGAGTTCTTTACATGTTGTGGCTTCAATCCACCTTTGGAAGAGAAGCCCTTATTGGTTCCTGTGCTGCTGCCCCTCATCACACGATCATGCCGACATCTTTCTCTGCTTTGCTTCTGCTGCCGGCCAGCGTAACAGCATATTGGCAGAAACATTGTTGTCCATCACTTTTCATATTTGTAGTGAAGCCTTCACCTTTTCAGCTACCATGTCTGCAGATTGTGATTTCATGTATTCTGGATACTGATATGAATTCTGTCTGTATTTTCTGTGTAGTGAAATATATTTTTTTAATTCATTTTTAAAATAAAGTAATCCTAGAACTCAGCTGAGACAGAGAAAGGTGGCAAACCCTGGTAACATTGCATGGAACTCCTACCGACGACTGGGGGAGTGGAGACAGTTGAGTCAAGGTTTTGGTAGTATTGCCTATGACAATCCAGAGCTGCTTGTCTCATGCTGCTCTTCCCGAGATCACCACACACACACAGACCAAATTGCAGACTGTTCTTATGGCATCCTGAAACCAGCAGTCCGCAGAAAGCCATACGTACTGGTCGCTACATAGCCTCAATCAAGAGGAGGCCCAGCACTAATACTGGCTCACTGTGGCTTTACATTGAGGGTTTCCCCTTCATGTGTAACACATGAGTGACATCTTGAAACATCTTGTAAAGGTATAGATACCCATGTGACAGGGATCGAATCCATGTTTGTCTGGCTGACAACATACAAGGCTGACCACTCTGCAAATGTGGAGGGTTCATAATGATAATTTTATTCATTGTCATTGCATTATTTGTCAATGTGGCAACTGATTATCATCATATGGATTCTTCCAGGCAAAAGTTTTTGCGGAGAGAAGTCACCCCAGGTAACTGATGGCCAGCTAATGGCAGCTGACCAAAAAAAAGAAAAAAAAGAGAAAACCCCCTAGCACCACTGACAGGACTAAGCTAGCTCTACCTCTGCTGCTTGACATCCTGTACTCTGCCGTCCTCTAACAGACATGACAACACATAATATCATATCATATCATAGCCACATAGCCAATGACCATGCCTCTGTCTGTAGCAGTGTGGCCACACACCCTATATGCTGTGTGTGGCCTGAGGGATGATGATATGTATTCATGTAACTTTGTGGTGATGCTGTTGCTATGATCATGTGCTATACTCAATACTGTGTGCATGGTCATAGAGGGTGAGTGCGTTTTTTCTGGAATGCTCAAATGCCATACAGAACTCTGACAGGAAATTCCTCCTTCCATTTTTTAAAACTGTTTATTTTACCATTTGAATTTGAAAGTAAGTTTGCTGTTGAGAAGATCAGTATAAGTGTTAAGAAAAAAACTGGTTGAAATATTGTGTATGGCTGTTGTAAAAAATGTTTTAAACTGGTTAAAATGTTTTGTATAACTGTTGTCAAAAGGACATTCTTTGTGTTTTTTTTTTCTTCCAGAATGACTTCGAAATTTATACTAACAGTAGAAAAATTAAAAAAATTACCAGATATCTTCAATTGTTTTCTTTAATTGTTCTGCCAACAGTTATCTTTAACAAAATTCTGATATTGTTTTAGTTCCACTTAGTTGTTTTTTTTCTTTCTAAAAAACGAACATATATATTCAAAATCAAGGCATTTTTCTGCATGGCATTTGGTGTGAAAGAAGAACTCACTCGCCTCTTATCTATACACACATATATATATCTCTATCTACATGTGAATTGTATCCATGTAACCACGTTGTCACATAATCAGCAGATGTTGCAGGATGTGTCATGAACACAACCACAGACTGTGTGTGTCATGTGTTTGTGACTAACCTGTCTTTGAATGACCCAGGTATGAAATGCTGAGAACGGAAGATGGCTCAATAAGGGGCACAGTCAAAATGATTGAGACCATCAAAGTCAATAACTTGCAGAAAGAGGGCGACTCGAAACGCAGAGGTGACGGTGCGGCTTGCTTTCTTCTCTTTACTTTTACCAGGAGGAAGTGGGGGGGGGGGGGATAGATTAGTCATTTCTGATTCAGTCTGTTAACATAACATGAAAGTGAGCTGGTACTAACATAGAGGGTGTTGTGTGTATATAATCACTTACCGAGAGCTGGATACTGGATACGTGTAGCTTGTTCTCTTAATCTCAGTTTTGTTTAATATATCATAATTAATGTATGAAATCTCTCTGCTTTGCCTGGAAGTTAATGCTGATGAAGTCTTATTCAGTACAAATATCAGATGATAAATCTTACCATCTATGCTTAAAGCTTGTGCTCTTGCTTATTACCTACACTACATTCTTTAAAAACACAAAATTAAAATTATGATTATATTGCAACTGACAAGGTATTTTGTTGTAAAGGATTGCTTAGATTTCCCCCCTATATTTCAGTATATCTTCTTGAATGTTGTAAAGAAAATCTGAAGACTAAAATTGTTTTTCAAAAACAGTTTTTAGAGCAGAGAGGGGATGTATGTAAACTAGGCTGAAGAGAAACAGAAATGAGAATTCCATAATGTGAACAATTTGGACAATGGAAAGTGTGCAGGGGGAAAAAAAGCATAGGCATTAAATATGAAATGTATATAAACACAACCATAGGCAAGCATTTTTCTGTGTTCTCTTCTTCCCCTTTTTTCGTTTGACTTGTAAGGATAAACATGGAGATAGTCTTTTCAAACTGAATGTTTATATATATCCAACACCCCCCCAAAAAAAAACAACAACAAAAAAACAAACAAAAACAAACCCAAAACAACAACAACAAAACCGAAAAACCCAACCCCCAAACTAAACAAAAATCCCCACTGTCAGCTCAGACTTCCCGACTGTCAAGGTAGACAAGACAGCTATAATTTGTATGCATAGCTTGTACACTTGTTTGTATAATTGCTATGCAGAACATGTATTCCTAACATTAGCTGTGTACCATTAACATCATACTCAGCTTTCTCTTAAGCAAAACTGTTTTTCTTCTTGCTTTTTTCCTGTGCCATTAATAATAATAATGTATGGAATTTGTATAAGCCATTCAGCCTATGATGATGAGGCAGACAACACCTCTGCTAAAATGAAAGGGAAATTCTTCAGTGGGCCTATGTGTGGCTGTGTGCTTAAGTGGGCAGGCAGGTAATGTGCCTTTGCATGAAATGATAGGTCTGGAGTTCAAGCCTAATCAGAAGACTTTGAATGAAGAAGGAGGAGGAGGAAGAGGAGGAGGAAGAGGAGAAGTGGAAAGACAGTAATGATAGTGAGAGTATCCACCATAGAAGAGTTGTAAGGGCTAGAACAGAAAATCTTATTTAAAAAAGATTGTGAAAAACGAGGTGCATCAAAATTTGTTTGAAGAAGAAAGAAAGAGCCCAGTTAAAATCCTTGTTTGGTTTCACTCCTGGATTATGTAAGCTGGATGGAAGTACTGGGAGAAAGAGCCCACAGCAGCAGATGAGAATTACCACAATATATTATTCTGTGTGATAATATTTTTCTGTTATTAAAGAAAAACAGTTATTTCCCAAATATCTTATTTTTTCAATTAAATAAATGTCTTGTAGAGGGACCAGTTGGTGAGAGTTGGAGTTTAGAGTAATATATCAGCAGTAGGTACAGTTGCAAAGTTGAAGTTGGTTGACTTTTTGACTGAATCCTGAAGTAAATTTTGTGTGTTTTTGGTTTTGTGCTATTGTGTTTGAATTTCAGTTGGTAACACCATAGCGTATTAACATGTATGTAACTCCAATGTGTTTCTTTTAATGTGTGTGCGTTTTAATTTTTTTTTTTTATTGAAAGATACAGTTCTTTGCTTGTGGTTAAGCTTAAGAGTTGTTTACTGTGACGGTTTCAAATTTGATGAACATGTCACCATATCTAAATAAATTTGTTCAGAAGACATGATTAGCTGGATGGTCCTAACTCATTGCAGAATCTTAATCAAATGGTATCTAACAAGTGAGGTTTGGTTCCCAGTTTCAAAAAGAAAGTACAAAAATTATAATGTTAGTTAGGAGACAGAAAATTGAGTGCTTGTGTAGGAAATAGGAGGTGATGATGATTCTAAGCCGAAAGAAAGGTATATATATCTACCCTATTCTTTAGTAATAGTTTATATTCTTGTCTTTGGCTGATACAATAAACTGTTATTCCATGTATGATATCTAACACTTGTCAAAAAAAAATGGGGGGGGGGGGGGGGGAGAATCATATTAACATTCTGTACAAAACCCCACTGTTGAGGTAAATGAAAATACATTCAGATTTTTTTTTTTTAAAGATGATGTTGGCACATAAAATGGTGGTATGCTGTCCATTGGGAGTCTGAAAAAATCCTGTAAAGATGATGTGAAGAAAATACAGGGAGAGACAGGTTACTTAGGCCAATTCCTTGATAGTTTATATTGGCAAACTGTTATTGGTCAACATGAAGTTCTGAGTAGATATTGTTGTCATGTTGTAATAGCATATTATGAAAATATGAATCATGTACATTCATGTCTACATTATACTGGGGTATTGACATTGAACTGACTGACACATGCAGGCTGGGGCACATTGTACAATCACAGTTTTAAAGAGGTACATGAACAGCATGTTGTTAATCTGATGATAAATAGTGGATGATGAAACTTATAAACATGCGTGCGTTCACACACACACACACTCACACTCACTCACACAAACACACTCCACACAAAGACACACATACACACAGAGCACATGAAGGCCTGCAGGCAAAAGAAAGAGATAAACATGGGTGTTATTATTTTAACTCAAGTAATAGCAACATGATGACAGTAAGAAAAGTGTTGATGGCCTGACACAACGTGATGACAATAAGAAAAGTGTTGATGGCCTGACACAACATGATGACAATAAGAAAAGTGTTGATGGCCTGACACAACATGATGACAATAAGAAAAGTGTTGATGCCTGACACAACATGATGACAATAAGAAAAGTGTTGATGGCCTGATGTGCAACATGATGACAATAAGAAAAGTGTTGATGGCCTGACACAACATGATGACAGTAAGAAAAGTGTTGATGGCCTGACACAACATGATGACAATAAGAAAAGTGTTGATGGCCTGACATGCAACATGATGACAATAAGAAAAGTGTTGATGCCTGACATGCAACATGATGACAATAAGAAAAGTGTTGATGCCTGACACAACATGATGACAATAAGAAAAGTGTTGATGGCCTGACACAACATGATGACAATAAGAAAAATGTTGATGGCATGACACAACATGATGACAATAAGAAAAGTGTTGATGGCCTGACGTGCAACATGATGACAATAAGAAAAGTGTTGATGGCCTGACGTGCAACATGATGACAATAAGAAAAGTGTTGATGGCCTGACGTGCAACATGATGACAATAAGAAAAATGTTGATGGCCTGACACAACATGATGACAATAAGAAAAGTGTTGATGGCCTGACGTGCAACATGATGACAATAAGAAAAGTGTTGATGGCATGACACAACATGATGACAATAAGAAAAGTGTTGATGCCTGACACAACATGATGACAGTAAGAAAAGTGTTGAAGGCATGACGTGCAACATGATGACAATAAGAAAAGTGTTGATGGCCTGACGTGCATGGTGTGCCTGTTGTTATAGGCAGCTCAGGAGACTGGTCATGGAAAGAGCACGCTGAAATGATCAAATGGACGGGGTAAGTCATTACATAAAATAACGTACATCACAGTCATTGTTGCACACATGAACTCAGGCATGCACTCACAGGCACACATGTACATACACTCACATGTACATACGCTACAAAGTGAAACTCTAGGTTTGGGCAAAGGGCTATGCACCTGTTGATCAAACATTTACTGAACTAAAGTCAAGAGTTCAGTTTCACTTTCATCTTTGCAGAATGTAGTTTGTTTTTTTAATGTTATAGGAAATGTGATGTAGCATGAACATGGAAATTGCATACATGTTGTTACATCTCTTTGAGAAAGTAGGTGGAAAGCAAAAGCCCTGCTTTTTTGTATGTTTAACAAGGTATTTAGCATATTGTCATTAATACAATGAATAGGCTTGTGATAGAAATGTGCAAAGGCAGGGGCAGTTTTCTATATCAAAAGCATGCAGAAAAGGCATCAGGATTGTCCAGAAATATTTACAAAGCTTCTCCTTGATTGAGAAGACTCACAGAGAGTGAATCTGTGGTGAGAATGCCCACAGGAGTTTTTCAGTGGCTGGTGTCCTGGCAGTTGGCTTATCTGTGTGCTTGTCTGTGTTTCAGTCACCAGTCCAGGCCTCGCTGCTGAAACTGTCTACTTCAGAACTGAACAAACTGGCGCTGGAGTGTTTCATTGGTGAGTGATCATGGCCGTCCTTTAAAGTATATACACACGTCTGTTACCTTGATGCAGGCTCTTTTCAGTTTCAGTCTTTCTGCCCCCCCCCCCCTCCCCAAGCCCCTGTAATGGCTAGAAATGTCTTTTTCTTCAGTTTTATTTATAATTGTGTTCATTATTTTGGTGGTTTTTGTTGTTGTTGTTGACATATCTTTGCTTCTTATTTTTGTCTTATGTCCAACAACATTGTGAACATATTTGGGCTTAGTGCTTAGAAAGTTCCAGAAATTGCACTTATTTTCACTTTGTTTTCATGTCATATTTCCATGCAGAGAAAATGTATACCATTCTTCACCTTTTTGTTTCATATAAATCATGGAAAAGATTGTCAGATTCATTGTGTTCGAATGTAAAAATGAAATTATTGCTTTTTCTTAAATTAAAAAAAATCATGTAAGTAGGAGTATGAAGTCTTGGTACTGATGAAAAATTGTTAAGTATAATTACAGATGTTTAAACAAAGGCATAGCTATCAAGAAAAACGGCGAATTGTTGAAACCTGAATTAATGCTTGCATTGATTATATTTTTCTGCTTTTTATTCTTCTGTGAAAGTTTATCTGCTGTGAAGTGGATGTTGAACACAGGACTTGAAGTGTTCCTGATGTGTGTTTCAGCCATCATGAGGTTCATGGGAGATTACCCCATGGGCAGCAACCAGTCTGACTTTGACTGTGTGATGAAGATCCTCAGAGTGAGTGCTTTGTGTGTGTGTGTGTGTGCATGTGTGTGCGCGTGTGTGTGCATGTGTGTGTGTGCATGCACACTCATGCACATGATTGAATGAGTGTCTGATGCATGAACATGAGTCTCATGATCTGTATTTGAAGGAGGATGCGCATATGAATAGTCCTATAAAATTTTATGTAAATGTGCATTATTTTTGTGGACACAAATCTTTAATGAAGAATTTATCCTGTCTCTGTCTCACCACAAAGTATATGTCACAATTTTAGAGTAAAAATTAAAGGAAAGATTTTAAAGTTTGGTAAATCTTTACATTTTTACAACTTGGAGAAAACTTGTGACTGAAGTGAAGTTTTCTGTGGTGTAGATGCTGAATTTGAATCAGGTTTTTTATGCATTAATAGTAAAGGGAAAATAACTGACTGTGATACAGTCTGTTAAAAATGGCAATGAAAATATACTATCTAACCAACATGTGGGTATTTAACCATTGACAATATCATTAGCCCAGGATCCTTGATACATCTGTGATATGTAAGTTTTGTTTTAATGCCTTACAGAGTGAATGTCTCGGTATCATCTTCTTTACAATCAAGGTCACCATCATTTTAGCTTAGCTGGAGAAGTGATGGATTCAGATTCAGAGATTTTTGTTCAGATTGTAAATGTCCCACAGAAAGCTCCTTTCCACAATGTATTGTAAGGTATTTTGGGGGTAAAGTGTAGTTTTAAGATATAAGGCCTCCCCCCCACAATCCTTGGATGGGATTTCCTGGTAACTAAATCATAACAGCAGGTCTCATTTGTCTCACCTGTTGCCGTCACCCAGTTTGGCATTAGCTGCTGCTCCCAGTAACACCAACTTGATCCTCCTTCTTCATTTGCTTCAGTGTTTGGTGGCCCTGCTGACGTCATGGATTCTCATGACACAGGATTTAGTCATGTTAACAGTAGATGATAATGTTAAATGTAAATGACTGTATAAATGGTAAAATGATGTTTTGGTTAAGCTGTCACAACAACCCTTGAGGGATTGGGTTCTGTCTGCTGTCTCAGACTGTCACAAACACCCAGCAGGGGTAGGTTCTCGTAACTGATCGGTGTCTTCTTTGCTTCAGTTTCTTTGCTGTCATGTTCAAACAGACCACCAACAACCGCAGCATGAGAGGGTAGGTTTGTAACTCTGGGGTTTTTGGGGTTTGTTAGTTCTTGTTTGTCTGTCAGCTGTGCAAACAGACCACCAACAACCGCAGCATGAGAGGGTAGGTTCTGCGCTGTTGTGAACTATCATAGGATGTCTTGTAACTCTGGGGTTTTAGCTGTTTGTTAGTTCTTGTTTGTTTGTCAGCTGTGCAAACAGACCACCAACAACCGCAGCATGAGAGGGTAGGTTTGTAACTCTGGGGTTTTAGCTGTTTGTTAGTTCTTATTTGTCTGTCAGCTGTGCAAACAGACCACCAACATTCACAGCAGAAGGGGGTGAAGGCTGTAGAGTGTTGTGATGTGTCCTACATTGTCATGGGGCTGTGTAGTTTTGACTGCTGATACTGGTTAGTTTTCTGATAGAGAACATGTGTGGAGCATTGGTAACTGCAGTGTGAGATGTTAAGCTGTAGAATGTTCAGCTTTTTGACATAGGTGGCTGCTATGTGTTGCTGGTTTTTTGTTGTAGACAAAACTCCAGTGTGTGTAATTGGTTAAATGAGATTATTATCAAATGAATTAAAATTGGTTGAAATATTATGCTCATGTCTTTTAAACCTGACCTCATCAGGTTCTGATTGCTAAAGCAAATTGGAGCTTACCAGTCATATCTGTGTGTGTGTGTTGTGTGTGTGTTCTTGCATACATGTGTGAGTACATACTTGCATGTATTCCAAATTCCAAATACTTTATTATCTCAAAAAGAGAAATTCATTTAGGTTCCATGCAAAGGATGACACATGTAAAGGATAAAAGAATGAATCATGAACAAGTCATCAGACAGTTTACAGTTTGCAGCACCATCAGAATTAAAAAAAAAAAAAGTTGTTAAATGCAGATGAGAAATCCACATGTTTGAGTCTGTTCATATGCTTGTGTGTATACATGCATACATGTGTGTGTGTGTGCGTGTGTATGTGTGTGTGTGCCCATGAATGACTACCCTCTCATGTGCCTGCGTTGACATTGTGTATGTGTGTGTGTGTGTGTGTATGTGTGTGTGTAATTGTGTGTGTGTGTGTGTGTGTCTAACAGGAAAAGCAAGATCAAGGGCTGGAGGCTGTTTGCCCTGGTGGCAGCATACTGTGACTGCTCTGACACCCTGAGACCTTACCTCTTCAAGTACCTGGAAACCACCGCCAGTGATGTCAACAGAACTTACAACCGTATGTTTGTCGGCCTGTCTGTCTGTGTGTGCATGCATGTGTGCATGCATGTGTGTGTGTGTACGTGTGTATGCATGCATGCATGCTTCTGTATCAGAAAGAGAGAGGGGATAAATTCTGATACGCATACTTTAAAACCTCAAAATGTCCCTACTGTTTGTTCAGAAAACATTGCTTCCATTTATTAAAAAAAACAACCACCCCAAAACAACCTCCCCACCAACCCCCCCCCCAAAAAAAAAAAAAAAAAAAGACCCACCAAAAAACAAAAACAAACCCAACAAACCCACACACAACAAAAAACAAACCCAAAACAACTGAGCTTCTGTTGCTGATCACTTTGGTGACATCGAGTGTGGCTTGAATTATATGTGATTATTCTTCTTCTTCAAGTGTCCGGTCTGGTCCTGCAGACATCGACGATCATGGCTCTCCATTCTTCCCTGTTCTCGGTCCCTCTCATGAGCTCATTGTTGGTGCCCTCTTTATTCGTTGCGAATTTGTTTAAGCTGTCTGTG
Source organism: Rapana venosa (assembly GCA_028751875.1). Taxonomy (NCBI): domain Eukaryota; kingdom Metazoa; phylum Mollusca; class Gastropoda; order Neogastropoda; family Muricidae; genus Rapana; species Rapana venosa. The sequence goes on along the minus strand of CM054135.1, from coordinate 95,916,125 downwards.
AATTTTGTGCGTTGTCTTCCTCTGCTCTTGTTTCCACAGATTTTGCCACTCCATAACAGTTTCTCTAGTCCGTCAGCCCTGATTATATGGCCGAAAAATTTGAGCTGTCTTTCTCTGATGGTGTTGAGAAGGGATCTCTTGTACCCAGCCATTTCCATTACTTCTGCATTAGTTTATCTTTTTGTCCATGAGATTTTCATGATTCTCCGGATGAACATTTCCACTGCTTCTAGTCGCTATGTGATTATAGCAGATAATTTATGTTCTTTGATAACTGTATTGTCAATTTGACAGCAGTGAAGTAACATCTGAATGAAGGGAGGGAACTTAGTAGATAGTAAGAAATTTCAGAGATATTTTGGCTAGAGAGTGAAGGTATTCTGGATTGTGTTAATTTTGTTAACCTGTGACAGCAGCTGTGATGTAGTGTGGAAGGAATGGTGTGACCCAGTGATGCTTCCTTCAGGCACAGAACCTACAGCCTAATGTGATGTTGGCTGTGTTGCAGACGCAGCGGCCCTGTGCTTACAGAACCTCAGGAAGACTTTCAAATACGGCGGCCGCAAGAACGTGCCTCTGCGGGAGGAGGTGCAGGCGCTGGCGGTAAGTGTTGTGTGGCTGATGCTCTGCTGGCCGTGTCGCTGCCTGTCATGTCTGTCATTGAGACTGACTGAGTGTTTGTCAGCTGTGCTGCCTGTCATTTCTGTCATTGAGACTGACTGATTGTTTGTCAGCTGTGCTGCCTGTCATTTCTGTCATTGAGACAACTGAGTGTTTGTCAGCTGTGCTGCCTGTCATGTCTGTCATTGAGACGGACTGAGTGTTTGTCAGCCGTCTGCATTACCCATGATAGCTGACTGCGGAATATGCCCATGTCTTTTATCTTTGTGACGAAGGCTGATAGTTGGTTCACATGTCAACTGTTTGTATTAATCTTGATATGGTACAGATTGTTTATCCTGTTAGAATTGGTAAGTGGATATGTTCATGATTTTTTTGTTTTTTGTTTGTTTTTGTTTCTTCATAGTATGGAAAGATAAACATTTGGATGAATATCTAAATATACAAAAGAGAACAAATAAAAATATTTTTGGGTGAGCAGAAATATTAACTCTTCTGGATTTGCCATGGCCGTTATGGAAATATTTCTAAATTTATTATGGCCATTGTTACTTTTTAGCATATGGATTTTGGAGCCTTTTAGTGAGCACGAATGAGAGAACATGTAAATTAAAAAATTCTCTCGTTGTAGGTCTTTCAAAAGGAATATTAGTGAAAGGACCACAGGAAATGACAGCACTGCTTTGCCATTGGCTAGATCAGCAGTCTGCACTCTGGGTGTGTCTTCTGCAGAGAACACTCTGCAGCACTGTGTAATGCAGACCCATAGTTAGACACTAGCCCCTCACGCCAAAACAACCTTACCCCAAAGGATCACAAGATTTTGAGATAAAGTAATTAGTTGGTTGAATTGACCCTCATAGACGCTGTTGGAGACTGTAATGTATGGCTTCAATTGTGCAGAATGAGGATGTTGGTGAGACAGAGCATTGACATTGTGTGTGTGTGTGTGTGTGTGTGTGCAGGACGGCAGGAACTGCAAGCGGTTCCCCTTCTTCTACTCGGGCACAGACATCCAGGGTGGCCTGCTGCAGGTCAAGTCTTGCTCCGTGAGTGTCGTGCTCTGTTTGGTCGTCAACGTGGCCCCTTTCTTGTCTTTTCTTTGTTCTCTTTTGTTCTTTTTTTCCCTTACTTTCTTCTTCACTTGTTTTTTCATTTTCTTTTCTTTTTTTCCAATTTTCTTTAGTTTTCTTCTTTTATTTATTTATTTCATTAATTGTCTTCTGTTCTTTTTTTTCTTTCTTTCTTTTCTTTTTCTTTTTTTTTCAAAAGAAAAAGATTTCTACTGTGCCTCTTGTCAGACTTCTTGTGCTTGCTGTTGACAGTCTTCATCAGTCTTTTTCTGGATTGAGAACAGTAGTGAGTAAATTCCGTGTACTTTTTATTCTTTGCTTTCAGAAATCTTTCTTGGTTTACATTTGGTCAAGGTTGAGTATGGTGAGCTGTATTTGACCTAGTTGTTGTTGTTTGTTTTGTTTCATTATCTGGAAGAAAACCCCTGGTGGTGTGATGTTGCAGGTGGTGCATGACTGTATCCTGGACGTGTGTGTGGGTCTGAACATCAACGACCCTGTGGAGATGGAGGAGTACACGCTCTTCGTCAGAACAGGTCAGCTCTGGCTGTGAGATTGTCTGTCTGCTGACAGGCTAGTCATGCTGAATTTAAACCCCATTTTGAATCTTAGAGATTTTAGCTTGCCATGTGAATGAAAGTAATGTAACCTGAAATGTTTTCCTATGTTATTTATTTGGCATGAGCTTTTGATCTGGAGGCTGTAACTATAAAGCCTTGCATGATGCGATTAAATGACTGTCACTGTGAAATATTTGTGTTACATGAGCCAAATTTACAAGGCCTCTAGGAAGAAGTAATTTCAAACAAAGTTTGTGACCAATTTCCAAGTAGAAGATCATTTTGCATCGGAACAGTAGCAAAAAATAACTGCAGATAAAGTCTTCCTTTCAAATCTAGTGCAGAATGTGACCAAAACTGAAAAAAACTGAAGTCAAAGTCAAGCTTTTATTTTCAGATGGTACATTGAATAAGCAGTGCATTTGCTTTTTTTCATCAAGCCATCTATCTAAAGAAAAAAAGTGAGAAAAAAAGATAATGTATATGCAGACGTAGAATAAAAAACCTAATCTATAGTAAACTATAGACAAGAGTAGTAGCAACTCTCTGCTGTACCACAGTCAGACTGGTCTACATTTTCATGTGGCACAATCTTGAAACAAAGCTGGGGTAGGGGGTGAGACTGTTGATTGGTTAGGGTAAAGCAAGATTGAAAGTCGACAATTATGGTTTGTGCTCCCTAAGGGTGTAAATCTTTGTAACTGTGATGTCTGTGTGTGTCTGTGTGTGTGTGTGTGTGTGTGTGCTCAGGGGACGGTGTGTTCAGCAAGCTCAGCTCAGAAGAGTACATCCTGGACGTGACAGCGGAGTTTGTAAGGAAGAAGACGCACTACGACCTCATCTTCCAGCGCACAGTGTGGATCTACCCCCTCAGCCACATGGACAATGAAATCTATGTGGACATGATGTTCCACCAGGTCAGAATTTCCAAATACACCCCCAGGACATTTTGAACTAAAGTTTGCTTTATGAGATTCAAGTGATCACTTTTTTGGTTCTGCTAAATCAGTTTACAGGAGAACCTTATGGTTACTATTCTAAACTGCACATTTACACATTGAAATGACATTTTTCTACCATCTTCTCTCTAACTCAAAGTGACCTCTTAAAGACTTTGAGATGGAGTTTGTAATCAGATAATGACTTTAAAATTTTAAAGTTGGTTGTCATAAAGTGACCTTAAGTTGGAGGTTTACCTGTTAGAAATACTTTGTCTTTCTTTGCCTTGCTTTAACTCTTATGCTTTTGTTTTTCAAAATGTTTGCAGTTGAAGTTTGTTAATCATGTTCATTTTGTGTTGTGATTTCAGTGCATCTTTGACTACATGGATGGGCTGATGATTGTACGTCCAGGTGGAGAACCCACCCCACAGACCGTGGTTAGTGCACCTCTCTGTCTCTGTCACTTGACCGTCTTTCACTACATCAACCCTGTGTTGTTATTGCTCCCTGCAGTAGTAGTCCTCAGCTTGTTCACAAGAGCAGATACATGCGCAGACAGAACTAAGACTGAAAGAATGAAATGGTTTATTTTTCATTCCTTGAATATTTTTATAAATTCTTGGGGTTTTTTTTAGAATCAAGAACAGTGATCTCTTGATCACATGATAATCTTTCAGAAGTTTAACAGTGTTTCGGTACCAATCCATGCTGTTTGCTGCAGAAAGTCAGTTTTTGAATTGACAAAACAGTGAACTAAGAAGAACAACAAAACTTGAATGTCCTTGACAGAAGGGGAAAAACTGCATGCAGATCAGTGATGATGAACATTATTTCCCTTGGATGGAAAGCATGCTAAAAGAAAGCTGTTGCATGCACATCAATTTCATTTTGTAAATTGTTATCAAGAGAGGGCATAATTCCACATTATGCCACAGTTGTGACATACTTTGTTATACTGCTTATCACAGGAAGATACTACATTATGTTTATTACATGTAGTTTTGACATCTCTTAAGAGTGTATTTAAAATTTGCATACATGTATGAAATGGGTTGAATATTGCCTTACGATCAAGATTTAACAGATCTAAATTTCATCTGTCATCATGACTATCATTATGATGAATTTCAGGAGGAAATATCCCTGATGGCAGCCTTGCTTCACAGAGCCAACGACTTTGTGGGGTTGCCCACACTGTGAGTACTCGCATTCTGTCACAGTTCTCTTCACCCTGGGGTCATTAACAACAGTGTGTTGTCTGCATAAACATGTTTCTGAGAAAATAAAGATACGCCAGCTCTTTGTTAGTTGATGGCTTTGTCAGGTGCTAAGCTTCACTTTTGTTTTTATCTGGTTGAAGATAGTTACGGAACCAAAAGGTTGTGGCAGTACTATTTGGTTCAGCAAAACAATCCTTCTGTGATGTTTTAGTCCAAACATGCTAGAGTAAATATCATAAAAATTACATTACAGCAGTTATCAACTTTATTGTGAAGCCATTAGCTAGTGAGAATGACCATCCAAACTGCTGTAAAGAATTTTTCAGAGACAGGTTTTCCTCTTTGAAATAAATCTTTTTCTATTTTGCACTTTGATTCTCGTTGGCTGAGAAGATAGTTAACAGCTAGTGAAAAGGTAAAGGCATCCCATAACCTTAAAGGTCGTAGGGGAGCAAGGCATCAGAGACCTCACTTCTCCAGGGCCAGTATATTGAGGGCAGCACCCATCTCCTCTCCATTGCTGCTTTACCTTCCCTGACCCTAAAGAGGGCAGGTACCCATTTACAGCTGGGTGAACTGGGGAACTGTACTGAAGCCAAGGCACACAAACAGTCACCCATCCAACTGGTAACCTCGCTTGGTGCTGCTTAACTTGGCTGAGGGAAAGTGAGTGCTCCAGCTGGTAAAACATGGTAAATTCTAAAGGTGACAACTTTTCTGATTTTGAAATGAGGACTGTCAGATACCTTGTTTAGTTTAATGTTAGGTGTTTTTTTTGGTGTGCATACATTTGCAAACTTCATAGTTTGGCAGCGCTTAACCTGCCATTGCCCTCCCTCCTGCCTGCCTGTGCAGGAAGCAGCTGGAGGTGCTGGTGCCCAGGACCGTGCGTAACAGCGCCCTGGTGCGGCCTCAGCAGTGGCTCAACAGGATCCAGGAGAAGCAGAAAGACGTGGGGGGCCGCCCCTCTCTCGCCGCCAAAGCCATGTTCTTGGGTGAGGGGCACCTTTTTTCTTTTTCTGTTGTTTTTACTGTTGCTGTGAGGAAAAACTGGGTAGTTTTGTGGAAAAATTCATGAGCCATTTACGATTTGTTTATTTATCCATTCACAGTAGTAAAATAAACATAGTACGTAAAAGAAATGAGCAGTCTTTTTCTGGGTTTTTTGTTTTGTTTTCTGTGTTAAAGGTTGTCAGATGATATTGCCATCAGGAATGGCTGGAAATAAGAAAGGGAAACACAACATGATCATCATGATCTGTAACAGGAATATCTGACATCTAAAGAGAATATTCTCCCTTTTTTTTTAACACAGTCTGGTCTCATCACAATGTATATTATTGTAGGTAAGAAAACCAGTTGATATTATGTCTATACTGTCCATGCCTAGTGAGGCTTACAAAGTGTGGCTGTCTGTTTCAGAAATCTTGTCCAAGTGGTCACTGTTTGGATCTACGTTCTTCCTGATCAAGGTCAGTAAACAGAGCTGTGCCTTCTTCCTTCTCTATGCTTCACTGAAGAATGGAATGATTTACTCAATGAAGCTAAGCAGCAAAGCAAGGCTAGGTTTTCACCTCACATCACTCACAGCCATTACTTTGGTAAAAATGAGTGATGTACTCAATGAAGCTATGCAGCAAAGCAAGGCTAGGTTTTCTCCTCACATCACTCGGTCATTACTTTGGTAAAAATGAGTGATTATCTCAATGAAGCTGTGCAGCAAAGCAAGGCTGAGTTTTCCCCTCAGATTACACACTAATGACCATTAGTTTGGTAAAGATCACAACAATGAACCAACAGAACTCTACACAAATTAAAGCAGTCTTGAAGTATGGGACTGAAGTAAGATGTTCTGTAGATGCTGATTTAAAGTCAGTTGCACGCTGAAGTTGGATGTGCTGGGCCTGACTTGTCATGTGCTTAATGGCAGCACAACACTTTTTGCTCATATGGTAGACAACTGTAGTTGCTGTTAGAGTGTTCGATGATGAAGAAGAGGAAATCAGTCGGCCTGATACTTTTGATAGTGTTGGGCTATCCTTGTGTGTGTATTGTGTTAGTTTTATGAACTTGTGTTCTGTTCACTCTGAGCCCAGTGTATTCTGAAACAGCTGTACAGAGGTGATGAATCATTGTTTCATGTCATGCCATTCCAGAGCATTCCCAACATGACCGGAGAGTGCAAGCTTGCCGTCAACAAGAAGGGCATCTCCTTCCTGCACAGAGAAACACACGTGAGAATTTTCTGTGTGTTTGTGTGTGTGTGTGTGTGTGTGTGCGCATGCATGCGTGCATGTTTTAACCTGTCTAAAGACACTTTTCCTGTCAAATGTAGTACACTGGAACCAAAGCTAAGTTGTTAGTGCCACCCACAACAAAAAACATGCACAAAAAGTATTTCAGTTTATGTACAAAATTTTGGTCCTTTTTTTTTTTTTTTGAAATGATAAATGCACATAGATATATATAGATATATACATATACTTATATGTCCAGATGCATGTGTATATATGTACAGAGACATATACAAGGAAACCTACCTTTTTCCATGTCCAAATGTTCAGTTGTACTATGTACCACAAATGTTACTCATGTAACTGTCTTCCCAAAAGGGAAACAAACATGTCACAGGTTGTCATGCACCTGACACGTGACATTAATGAAGCCAACGTCTCATTGCAGGAGATCATTCTGACGCACCCCTTCAGCGAGATCCTCTCCACCCGCCGCTACCACAGCGACAGTGGGGGCAATTACCTGGACATGAAGATCGGCAACCTCATGGTGCAGAAGATCCTGCGCATCGAAACTGACCAGGTCAGTGTGTAGTCATGGAGAAAACTGACCAGGTCAGTGTGTAGTCATGGAGAAAACTGACCAGGTCAGTGTGTAGTCATGATAAAACTGACCAGGTCAGTGTGTAGTCATGATAAAACTGACCAGGTCAGTGTGTAGTCATGATAAAACTGACCAGGTCAGTGTGTAGTCATGATAAAACTGACCAGGTCAGTGTGTAGTCATGATAAAACTGACCAGGTCAGTGTGTAGTCATGATAAAACTGACCAGGTCAGTGTGTAGTCATGAGAAAACTGACCAGGTCAGTGTGTAGTCATGATAAAACTGACCAGGTCAGTGTGTAGTCATGATAAAACTGACCAGGTCAGTGTGTAGTCATGATAAAACTGACCAGGTCAGTGTGTAGTCATGGAGAAAACTGACCAGGTCAGTGTGTAGTCATGGAGAAAACTGACCAGGTCAGTGCTTAGTGTCAGTGTGTAGTCATGGTAATTGTCTCTTTTCGGAGGAGTCACTTTTTGCCCTGATTGCATGGACAGACTCTTTTTGCACTAATTGCATGGACAGTCACTTTTTGGCTGATTGCAGGGACAGTCACTTTTGGCTGATTGCATGGACAGTCACTTTTTGCGCTGATTGCATGGACAGACACTTTTTGCGCTGATTGCATGGACAGTCACTTTTTGCTGATTGCATGGACAGTCACTTTTTGGCTGATTGCATGGACAGTCACTTTTTGCACTGATTGCATGGACAGTCACTTTTTGCGCTGATTGCATGGACAGACACTTTTTGGCTGATTGCATGGACAGTCACTTTTTGCACTGATTGCATGGACAGACACTTTTTGGCTGATTGCATGGACAGACACTTTTTGCGTTGATTGCATGGACAGACACTTTTGTGTTCAGAACATGTCCAGCTTAGTGGAGCCCATTCCTCCTACAAGGAATGGGGCAGAATTTGGAATGGATTTAAAAAGCAACGACTCTAGACATTAATTTATCACAGAATGTTTTTGAAGCACCCATCGATGCACAAACCAATTTGAGACAAACGCACCCCCCCTCAAAAAAAAAAAGAAAAATGGTCAGACATCATGTCTTTTTTTCATGAGTCAGAAAACTGAGTAATCTGATTTTCAGACCCCTAAAGAACAGAGTGAACTCTTCAACGGTAAAGACGTTTTTGTTTCATTTGTTTAAGATCTATTGCCTTAAACTAATGCAAAGTTGTTTTTCAAAGTTTACAGAATGAAATTATTTTTTGGGGAGTGGATGTCCTGACACTCAATCTCTTCCCTGCTGTTTCAGGGCTCTGACATCTCCAACCTGATTGGCCAGTACATGCAGGTCATCAACCGACGCCACAAGCACTCAGAGCGCCTGTAGACTTCAGTTCCTCCAGCCCCCCAACCCTCCAGACTGTTGTACAGAACTCAGGACTGTGGACAGAGGTCCCCACTGTGTCCCCAGCCTGTCACCCCTGTGTTACTTATTCTGACTCTGCTGCTACTGCTGCTGCTGCTGCTACTTAACAGCCAAAGATGGTCACACACCACAGCACACTGGGATTGTCGGATGTTTTCGCACGGTTTTCCTCGACGAGACTGAAGAAAGGATGCACGGTTATGTTGTCTAACATTGTTTTGTTTCATATAGCAAGCACAGGTAGAGATGGGTTATCCATGAAAACAAGCTCTCCAAGGTGAGAGTGTTTCTGCGTGTATATAGTGATCATTGTACATGACGTCTCATTATCATTAGCTAGGGAGTGGCTTGATTGTAAAGGCTAGGTAACATTGAGTACAAGGGAAAGAAGCAGCTATGATTCATTTGATTTTCTGTTAGGGAGGGGCGGCAGGGGGGGAGGATGTTTTCATATTTATGAGGGATGTTGCTTCATTGTATATTGACATATTTTAGTGTGTTTTTAAAAAAAAATCAAGGTGATAGAATGTTTTTCCCAAAAATTATGTGAGAAAATGAGAAGAAAAGCATGTGTTTGATATTGTGCTTCATTTCGTAAATGGAAAATTTGCAAAAGATTGCATGCATATTTCCTTGTTATATGAAGGGCTTTCATTGGTGGAAATTTCTCAAAAAATGAATTTGGATGGTCAAAAGCTTGATCTAGATAGATATGAAGAGGAGAGAAGGGGAGACTTTTGCAGCTGATGCAAAGACGTCTTGTGTCTGTGATGTTTTCTCCTCAGGAGAGCGTGTGACGGGTCACTGTGTTCCCTCAGTGTGGACGGATAGATGGAGGTGTAGGGGAAAATGACGCCTCTCGGAATGGAGAGGAGGGGTAGAGTGTTTATACAGCTTGAAGTTTGTCTCTGATATGTGCTGCATTTTTCTCTCTCTTCTTTCGTTACCCCTCTGCCTGCCTGCCTGCCTGCCTGCCTTGTCTGCTCCAGAAGAAAGTTGAACCTGGCTGAGACACTGACTTTTATCATCAGCTGCTTTTGTCAGAAGTTGGAAATATAAGGATTTTGCTGCCAGTTTTTATCAATTTTTTTTTAAAAGTGTGTAGCGTTAATTTCAAGTGATGAATGATAAATGCTTGTCCATGAAAAAATCAAACGCCACTTTAGTTTCACACATTCCTTCTGTGATGTAATTGCTAAAAGCATTTCCAGATTTCTTGTGAACAAAACATGAAGCTGCTGTCCATGAGAGAGACTGCTGCTTCATCCTATATATATATATACAAGTTTGCTGCATTTTGCATTTGTTATTTTGCTGAAAACTTCAGGCCTGCTGTTGGCAAGACTGCTGTGCTGACGTTTTAACCATGTACATATGTAAAGATCAGCAACATTCCATGTGACATGTTGCAGTGTTGTGATTAGGGTTGAAGTTAAGTTATAGTTTGTTTAATATGGATGTGTTCAGAATTACATCGTTGTATGTTATATCATATTCCTTTCTACATAACATACATTCCATATTATTATGATTATGATTATTACTCCAAGATCATTCCCTATAATGGCATAATAGAGTGCAGTGCTGAATATGAATGTGCTAAACTTGTGCTCTGGTGATGGTGTGTCTTGACATTGCTAAGAATAAAATATAGACGGTATTTAATGGATGATTGTATAATTAGTGTTGTCTTTTGGTAATAATTGTCCTGCCTGTGCTATGGGTCTTGGATACAACATGAAACAGATCTGGAGAGGAAGAGTTTTGAAGAAGAGGCCCTGGGTGTCCTGTGTTTCGCATCACACTTTAATGTTTAAGAATCATCTGCTATGTAGATGTCTTGGTGCCTTTCCTGGGAAGACAGTATCTTTCAAGACAGACCCAGCACTGCTTGCTGTAGGAGAGTGTACATTGCATACTGTGTTCTGAGAGACTTGAGGCATGAACTTGAAGCTAGCTGATCACACGAATAGAAGGACCCTCCAGAATCATTGCATTACCATCAACCATCTTAGCTCCTTGAGGCTGGTGGTTAATTGCTGCTGGTATGGATGACACCAGCATACCCAGCATGCAATGTCTATGTAAATCAGTCTGAGTAGAAATGTCGAGCATGGGAGAGTTAAAAAGGTACCCTGAAAGAACAGGACCGTATCCAATGATGATCATTCATTCATTGATAACTCGTCACAAGGACATTGAACGTTGAAGCCTAAGTGTGCAGTGCTGTTTTGTGATGGCCCTGGTTCGTCACAAGGACATTGAACATTGAAGCCTAAGTGTGCAGTGCTGTTTTGTGATGGCCCTGGTTCGTCACAAGGGCATTGAACGTTGAAGCCTAAGTGTGCAGTGCTGTGCAGTGATGGCCCTGGTGGAGGATGCTGATATCCAGAGTTGTGGCACACAGCGGTTGCCGTCTCTGTCACCAGTGTGCACTTGCTGAAGAACTAGCCTGCTTGAGTATAGCATTCACTGTCAGAGGTTTTACTTTGTCCTTTGAGAGCTGCTTGTTCAGAAAGGATTATACAGCTCATATAGTTTTCTTACATTCAAAAGAATAAGTAAAATGTAATCTGCATGTTCCAGTCTTGTATGACCAGTATTTTTTTCAGGCAGATTTTGAGGAAATAAATTAAGAAAGCAAGTTCAGTTAAAAAAAACCCAAACCAACACCCCCAAATAAAGAAAATGCTTGTAAACTGCTACAGTGTAACTCAGCAGAAACTTTATGTACTCCAGGTAGAGCATTGTAGGCCTGTGAGCATTTTATCAGCACATATGGATAAGAAGGGTGTGGGGAGGGATTGGTGATAAGATACCTATCTGTGTGTACATATTGTGGGAATCTCTGTAAGGTTGTATGTTGCTTCGATGCTGCAAGACAGGAGAGAGTGGTTGTGTACATAGCAATACACTGATGATCACATTCCAGAGAAGATGACGATCATTCCTCTTCTTCTTGTTGGTTGCAAATGTCAGGTGATGATGACTATGCCTGAAGTCTTCCATTCTAAACATTCCACCTGTCCTGGCCACTTTTGGCCCCTGCTTTCAAATTCTGTTGACCCCAAGCGATGATGCAAAGCATTTTTACCGTATTCCCTTTCCCCAAACTGGTTTCAAACTTGTTTCCCACCCATTATGCTTGTTTTGTTTTGGTTTATGTGTTTGTTTGTCTGCTTTTTTTAGGTTCAAAAGTTCACTGCTGTTTTTATTGCGTCTATATTTTATCGAGATTTATTTTTTTATATACTGGCCTTTTAAAATGAGCAAATATTTATATTTTCGTTGCTGTTTCTGTGAAGTAAAGGTTGTGAAGTTATTATGTTTTTATTGTTAAAAGTTTATTAAAAAGAAATCATTTTAGGTAATGGTGTCATTACAAGTTTTTGTTGATGAATTATACATATGCACACAAACATGCATGAATTTAACTGACACATGCATGTGTTTACTTGTGTACACACACATGCGCGCACACACACACACACACACACACACACAGTCACCTGTTTTATCATTGGCTTGCATTTTTCTTCAAGGCATTTAGCAAGTATTGCCTTATTGTGGTCAGTTCTTCATGGCAAATCTCTAAGCCTAAGCCCCTCACATAAGAATCAAATGCACTGTTAAAATCTGCACTGACAGGGATTTCTGTTTCATCAGCAATCCTCCCCCCGCCACATCAACCTCATTTCTTCTTTTGTTTATCCCATTCCTGTGTATATGATTGATTGAATGCTAGTTTGATTAATTAATAATCAGAGCAAAGAAATTCAGATAAGAATATATATATATATGTACAATTGTGCAATCGTCTTTTTTGCTAAAATGACACACACACCCTGCCTTTTTAAAAAAAACCCAGTTATTGTTAGCAGAAGTGTCTACTCTCATTCTGTTTCTGCTGAGAGATCATGATGCCACATACATTATTCCTGTGTCATTATTTTGTTATAGATGATCATCCAAGTTATTATACATGATATGTATTCATTTGGGTATCTCTTATTTTTGTACTGGCATCATTAAACGTTTGTATGGAAAAAAAAAAGAAACCGTCTGAAGAATTTTTCTTTAGTGTTACAGAGACGCTGATGTGTTGTTTTGTTCTTGCTTGATTCCTTTTCTCTCTTTTTTTCCCTCTATTTTTTCTTTACTGCCACATTTTCGGAGACATATTTTTCTGTTTCCATACTGGTCATTCTAATCTTATCTCTCCAACCACACACGGTCTTACCATGTCATACTTTCAAAGTCAGAAGTCCACAGAGAGCACATCAATCTAAGTCTGCAGTGAGGCCACCATCCAGATGGGTCCTGCACTGCTGCTGGGTTACTTTGTTGGTGTTCAGCATGTGGTGCAGGTTTTGAGTAAGTACCAACTACAAAGACTCCTACCAATAGCAATATTCGCGCTATCTTGGACAGACTGTTCAAGACACCCCACTGCAGCAGAGGTGATTATCACAGCGTCTTTTAAACCACCATCTTACAGAATCTTCAGACCTCAAAGGCTTGACTCGCCACAGGCATGAAAAATTGAAACTGAGGTCACCATGAGACCAGAGCAATACTGAATTTGGGACAATGTTCTGTTATTGCACATTGCTCAGTGAGGTAATGAGAATGATGTCATGATGATGCTGTGGAAGTCTACCAGCTTTGAAACGACTTGATAAGTCCTTACTCCACGATTCTTATAACAGTGTATTCCGACATCAACCAAACTGAGAGATTCAAACACCAGCTACCTTGGTCAAGTCATTGAAGCAACACACACACACTCAAGAGTAGCATTCCAAAAGTGGATGAAGCTCGACTGTGTGGTCCACTCTTCCCATCAGCCAAAAGCAACCTCACTTGGAGAAGAAGCCAGGTCAGAGTCCAAAAAGCCTCCGACTTTGATAGGATTGGAACCTACAACCTTCCAGTCAGGCAGTTAAAAATAACCACACATAATCGCTAGGTTCTGAAGCCATGACCAGTGACTTTCAAACCATTAGTTTTATCCATCGAGGTGTATCATGTTCGTGCATGAGCACTCGTTTGCTCACATACATGAACACTAACAAGCACGCGTGCATGAGATAGATATACACTTAATATACGAACACACACCTTCAAGCATGCGCATGTACATACACACACACACACATTCAGAGCAGCATATATGTACACACATACACATGTGCACACGCATACACAAGCACATAAACACATGTCTCACACACAGAGTTGCAACACTCTCTGCATCTCTTTTTCTGTCACCTGTCCGTCTGTCTGCCTATGTCACACTCACACACACACACACACACACACACACACACACCACACACACACACACAACACATTTTCTTTGAAAGGAACACGTTCGTCAATGTGGACAGTTTTATTGAAAAACTTGAGCACAATACTGAAGACTATGCAGTCAGCAAGCCAGACTCTCATCACAGAGAACACAGCAATATCACGACTGACAATAATTATCATGAACAATAATGTCTAAAACACCACAGACGTATCAATCAGTATTAAGAACCGTTCGTCAGAAAAACCGACCACTCATTCATCATCAAAACACACAGTTTATCAGAAAAATAAAGCATTTTGTTAATCAGAAGAAAAAATCAGCCAAGAAAATTATACGATGTTTAACGAAAATAATCAGATATCACTTAAAAAATCATCAAGAATTTATTATGAAAATATAAGAAATAAAACATAAAATGTAAAAAAAAAAATCCCCACCCACATAATAAGAAACCCAGAAATCAAAATGACTAATTAATAAAAGAAAACAAAGATTTAGATATGCTGTCAGTATGTGAAAACTAAACTTCCTGGAATGAAATGTACTTAACGACAATGTTTCAATACTTTGTAAAAATAAACAATTGTCATCAAGATGTGTATGGTACCAGATAATTATGTGTGCATGATTACATGTTATAACGTATATATTTGTACACTTGAATGTTTCAGCATTTGAACGATCATGCATTTAATTTACTTTATTTCATGCAAATTTCACATTCCTTCACCTTCACGTATCCCATCGTCTAGTTGACCGTTGGGGCACCACTGAAGATTTTGCAACCAACTTCCTCCACACCTTGCGTTGTCATGGACATTTACTACTTTCCATATGAAAAGTTTTTGAAGGATAAAGGAGTGGCTGAATATGTACGCGTTCGCTACGTACCTTGGCTACTAGGCAATAGATAAGATGGGTCAAGAAGCGCTGGTTTCAAGTATAGGAAACTGACCACAGACCATAGGCCTACCTTCAGCAGAATTCTAAAAATGGTCACTCCACTCCGAAACAACATGACTGAACAATCCAACATCTCAGGATTTAAAACAAACAATCACAAATATATCACAATCACACGAACAACATTTGAAAACGTTTTTTGCTAAACTACAAACACAGGCATGACTATCACAAATAAAATGAAGTATTTATTATACCTTCTTAATTGAGTAAGTAGGCTGCTATTTGAAAAGAAGAAACACAGCTTTAGGAATGATAATTTTGTTTCCATGGAATCACAACTTTGGCACTCTTCAAGAATAAATATACTTCAACAGTATTGAGTATTTTGATTGGTTTGATAACATGGACACAATTTCAGATTAATACAGAAAATGACGATAATCATTCATGCACTGTGCGTGTAGTGTTAGTTATTTTTCATGGCAAGAGTTACGATCGGGGAAAAAAACTGCAACATTTCTGACTCTTTTGTTAAAAACGGGGGTGGGGGATACTGTAAGCTTTATATTTTTTATGGCTCTGAAGCACAAACTAGCATATAATGTGAAACAACTTGTTACCGAAATAACCTCCCATTACAAACATGATGGGGAAACAACTTGTTACCAAAATAACCTCCCATTGCAAATACTGAAATTACACGTTTAGAGGATTGCACTGCGCTCCGTCTTACTCTTCACTTTTTTTTAATCACAGTGAGACTGTCCGTTTACGTGTATGATTCTTTTCAAGTACCACATCATACAGGAAGCCATACTCCGACTTCAGAAGAGTTTTCCAATTTTAAAGGAGAGTAAATGTTGTTATGCTAAGAGCTTGTCATGGCTTAAGGCAATGTCACCACGGCAATGCCAAAGCCTAGCTGTCATGGCTAAAGGCAATCTCACCATGGCAATGCCAAAGCCTAGCTGTCATGGCTAAAGACAGTCTCACCATGGCAATGCCAAAGCCTAGCTGTCATGGCTAAAGACAGTCTCACCATGGCAATGCTAAAGCCTAGCTGTCATGGCTAAAAGCAGTCTCACCATGGCAATGCCAAAGCCTAGCTGTCATGGCTAAAAGCAGTCTCACCATGGCAATGCTAAAGCCTAGCTGTCATGGCTAAAGACAGTCTCACCATGGCAATGCCAAAGCCTAGCTGTCATGGCTAAAAGCAGTCTCACCATGGCAATGCTAAAGCCTAGCTGTCATGGCTAAAGGCAGTCTCACCATGGCAATGCCAAAGCCTAGCTGTCATGGCTAAAGGCAGTCTCACCATGGCAATACCAAAGCCTAGCGTTTTAATACAGGCCTTGGCAGCTGGCTGACATCAATGATGGACAAAGTTTTGACATGGGCCAGTTCCACTAAGAGAAGACTTGCCCTTCCTTTACTGTGAATTCTTGGGATAGCCACATGCAGTGTTTTCTGACTAAGCTACTTTTTATTTCGTCCTTTAGGGGAGCAGGACAGCCTAGTGGTTAGAGCCTTGCACTCGGGATCTGACGGCCTGGAATCGAGCCACCACACAGGCACCCGTTTTTGGAAATTTGGGAGTTAACATCAGTACTGACTCCGTTCCCCTACAGTCCTTCGGATGCATGCAGAACATCTTGGACACACACTAAATACCAGTTTCGCTTTTCGGAGGAGTAAGCAATTTCGTGCCAGCAGGAATGGGTGACGATTCAAATGAAACGAATGCACACATGTGTTGTGTTTAGACACCATCCCAGAAGTCAGAATGCGGCTACCTTACTGGCGGGTAAAAACGGCCGCATATACAGAATCTCACCATTGGTGAACCTCGAAGCTCTAAGCCGATGCACGAAAAAGGAAAAAGTATTTTTGCATTACTACTTACTTTATGCAAAAGTAGGGCAATTATGTCTACAACGACAAGCAAGCCATCAGTAAGACTTTGCTTTGGTTGTTGTTGTTGTTGTTACTGGGGGTGGCCCAGATTCTGCGCTCTGTCTTACTTTTCATACGTGGAAGTCGCCATGAGACCTTCAGCACTCTGTGGATCAGAGGTTTGCGCGCTCAGTTTTTTTTTTAAAAACCTCGCCATACAGGCAGGCATTCTCCAAGTTCAGAGAATTTTGTTCTGTACTATGCAAAGAGCTGTGATAGCTAATGACACTCTCAATGATTACAACACGTCAAAGCATAACAGCAGTATTATGGATATCTGGGCATGGAGCGGACATCAACAGCTGACACAACCTTTGGGCCGGGTCATTGCCTGGTCTGAAATGGCACAATTGGAAATCGTCAGAAACTTCTAGCGTTTGCTTTTTATTTTTCTTCATATTTTTCCAATTAACAGAATCCGGGCAAAAAACCATGCGTAGGTTTACATACTAAAAAAAGAAACCAATTTCTCAGCTCAAAACACGGACACATAGCTACCCACATCAACCAGCTATCCACCTGTCCTTCCAAACAGACCAGATCATATAGTAGTAGTTCACGAACACACGTATGAGTTTATGAATATTCACAACATCTTAGCGCTCACTTGTCACCACAAACACAAACGCACAGACTCAGCTAAGTGGCAAGCAAGCTTATCCGGTTTATCATCGGCGAAATTATTTGTCACAAGATATATTAATTCACACAACGAACAAATCACTATGCATCGACTGACAGTAACAAACAAACTGAACTTTACGATGGGAAAGCGCCCATGATCAGATCCATTAATATCACTATCATTTTACGCATCGCACTGCTGCTTTTAGATGACAAAACAACAACAACAACACCAGTCTGGTTAGCATCAAATAAAGTAATGTAAACATAGCCACTGCCAAGTATAAAAAAAAAGAAGCCCCCTCCCCCCTCCAACAAAAAATCGAACAAATGAAAACAAAGCAAACCCACCCCCCTCCCCCAAAGCAAACAAACCTCAAACAATGCAAGAGCCCCCCCCCCCCCCCCCCCCCCTCCTGTCCCACCCGTCCACCACCACCACTGTCTCACACCAAAGCCAACAATCAGCAAAACAACCAACAAATATCAATACCAAAATCAAATGAAAACGTCACCATTATTCCTTATTTTACTTTTTTATAAAACTCATGGAAAGAAAAAAAAAGACGTATTACACTGAAAGTGATAGCTCACCCCTTGAATTAAAACGACTTTTTATTTTTCATATTTTTATCATTCTAAAACTCAAAAGTTTTGGTTTTGGTGTACGCTTCTGCTTTCACTCCCGTGCATACACTTCTTCTGACCTTTTTTTCTTAGCACTTATACACGTGTTTTTAATAATTTGTCCATATAATACTGATTTTGACACCACATGAGAAACACCAGACCATCTCCACCAATTCTTCCATTACCAACCCCATCTCCAACTGACCTCTCTCTCTCTCTCTCACGCGATTTGGAATGCAATATTTACAGTTAGCATGTCAAAACAAATTAAACACACCAACAAACAGTTATCACATAACAGCTATCAGATAATCATAGAAACAAGAGAAACAATCATCTAAAGCTTATAATAACAACAAACAAAACAATCAAATTTTATCACAAAAACACAATAAAAAATTGTTACAAAACCGATAAACAAACGTCATATTATGGAATCAGATGTAAACAGTATATTCACTTGTTCTAAAAGAAAACTGATCACAAAATATCAACAGAAAATAACAGTAAGCAAATGCCACAAATAACTGTCAACAAAGCATATCGCCACTTTTTAAAATACGTATCACCACAAACAAATCAACAGAAATGAGATAAGAAACCTGGCTATTCCAGGGAATGTAGGAATGTGTGTGTGTGTGTGTGTGTGTGTGTGTGTGTTGATAATGAACAGTCCTATATATCGCAGTAAAACGACACACTCTTGTACACATTACTGCTTCCGTGTTTGATGTGGGTAATGTTCAATCTCCCGGAAGTTGGGTGAGAGTGATGTCACCTGCAATCCCCACATTTCTTTTCTATGTCCCCAGAAAAAGCTGTTCTTTATAAAGAAAAATATAAACCATTTTAACCCAGTTGAAAACTGTGTGCCTACGGATGTGTCTAAATCACCAAGTAGTGAATAGACATTAAAGCAAAACCAAAAACTAAAAAGATGTATACATTATAAAATGGGCACTACACTTACCCAACTTCAGAGAAAATTAAACCTAGGCCTACGTCCTCCATGTAAAGATGGCAGGAAACTAAGTCATTTTATAATGTAAAATATAGACCTGGCGTATTATACACAATAAAAGCAGTACAAATTGAAAGCAGAAGCAAGCCTATTACAGCCCTAATGGGTGGCTTATCCTTAAATAGCATAAGGACAAACACAAAGCAGTGAATGTTGATATAGTGTAGAACTAACATAGTAGTACACTGATGTGTCATCGAGTTTCAATTCGAAATAAAACTTAGTAAGATATTAATTTTTTATTTACTGTGATCCATTCAGTTTAAACAGCAACACCACCCCTGAACACTTACACATGCACTCAACACAACACACACAACACAACACACACAACACACACACACACACACACACACACACACACACACACACACACACACACACACACACCACACACACAGCAATCAGCAGCGACAAGGAATCAAAGCCAAGTAGAACAATACTGAGCAACAGAGGTTTGCCAATAGAAGATGCACTAAAAGCTTCCAGAAAGGGGAAAAAAGCCAAGGAAATGTTGGCGGGAAAAAGTGACAACAATAGGCAGCTAGCTAGTTTCATTCTGGAACTGGATTCATTTCTGCAGGCCAAATTAAAGTGACCTGGCGTTTCCATTATCTCCTCTGGTTAACTTCTAAATTTTTAAAATTTCTTTTATTTTTTCTTTGCCTCTCTGTGTCTTTCTCAGTCTTTCTCTGTCTCTCAGTCTGTCTCTCTTTCTGTCTATTCGTCTCTTGTTTTATTTATTCTTTGCATTTCTCTATCTCTCTATATCTCTGTCTGTCTCTCGTTCTCTCACGCACACACACATGTACAAACACGTATGTGCGCGCACGCACAATTGCACACACACATAAAAACAAACCACATACATACATACTCACACACGCAAGTGCTTGCATGTACACACGCACACACACAGGTGCGCGCGCACATACACACACACAGGCGCGCGCGCGCACACACACACACATTTTATCTCTCCATCTTTCTCATTCTAAACGCCTGTGTGTAAGTGTTCGCACGTGCGTGTGTGTATATGAGAGAGAGAGAGAGAGAGAGAGAGAGAGAGAGAGAGAGAGAGAGAGAGAGAGAGAGAGAGAGAGAGAGAGAGAGAGAGAGAGAGAGAGTCGATTGGTTGACAGTTTTTGTTGTTGCTGTTTTTCTTTGTGTGCATTAGGTGGCAAAGCGTCTTGCCTGTGTCAATTGCATTACAGCAGATATTGATCTTTCTCTCCTCCTTTTTACCCCTGCGCGCGCGCGCGCGCGCGTGTGTGTGTTTGCAAGGGGGGTATGGTCGGGAGAAGAATGAAGGATCGTCGGGGGATGGTGGAGAGGACACATAGTGACACAGACAGAACAGACAGACAAACAGATAGACAGATTTTCTCCCTTGGCCTCATTTCTTTTCTTTCATGTGTCTTGAGTTCCTTGTTTACTCTCATTTTACTGAGGGCCTGTGCAGCCTAGTGGTTAGAAACTCACGATCTGATGTTAAGGCGTGTGTGTTCCAGTCGCTATTGTGTTTTCTTGTGTGCAAACTCATTGCACATGATATTTAGAGCACAAGTCAAACCTCCATTGCATCCAGCTTTTGCTCATGAGTAGAACAGCTATGGTCGCTGGCATGGATGACAGAAACAGAATAACGTTTAGTGATAGGCAAACCAGTATGTATGAAAAGACAGGTATATATATATATATATATATATATATATATATATATATATATATATATATATATAGTGTGTGCTTGCGTGTGTGTGTGTGTGTGTGTGTGTGTGTGCGTGCGTGCGTGCGTGCGTGCGTACGCGCGCGCGCGCTCGCGTATGTGCATACGTAAATAATAATAATAATAGAAATAATGATAATAATAATAATAATGTATGGAATTTATATAGCGCTGAATCTTGCAAAGTAAACAAATCAAAGCAAATAGACAAATATAAGTGTCATAAAAATAATTAAAACAATATCGAAAAAAACAAACCAGCAAAAGCAAGAGTCCATACATTGTTCAAAGAGATTCACACTCACCTACCACATCGATCAATATGAAGAGCTTCACGCAATCACAAAATGATCTCCAACAATAGACGTATAAACAGAGAGCCTACGTGCAATCCTAGAATTCAACAGATCAGCGTTAAAAGCAAACGCAAGCCTTGAAAGTTTACAGCAAACACTGGCGTACATTGTGACCATGAAATTCAATCAGGGCTAGTGACGTCAAAGCAAAGGGCATGCACTCCAACTGAAAGTAAAGTTTAGATCCAAAGAAACTGGATCGTTTAATAATGCAACTACTATTTGAAGCAAACATTCTTGTAACCGTTAACCAAAAAATTATGGAGAAAACATTAACAGCAGCAGCAGCAGCAGCATGAAAAGAGTAGCAGCAGCAGCAATAGTAGCAATACTAGTAGTAGCAGCAGTAGAAGTAGTAGCAGCGTGCGAAGTCGTAGTCGTAGTAGAAATAGCAGCATCAGCAGAAGTAGCAGCAGCAGCAGCAGCAGCAGTAATGGTAGTACTCAGTGCTAATGACCTGAACATGCAATAGCCCTAAATGTCTACAACAATAAATATATCATCATTACCATCACCATCATCATCATCATCATCATCACCATCATCATCATCACCATCATCAATCTGTTGTCAGAGTAACGTGAAGTTGTGCTGACCACACACACTCCTAAACAGTCACATTCTGATAGAAATGACCACGAGTGTGCATGTATGTGCGTACACATGCGAAAACAGCACACCCCCTCCCCCAACACACACTCACACAAACGCACGCACACACACACACACACACACACACACCACAGAGGCGACACAGTCAGAGGTTTATCTGTATGTGGAGGCGTGACATGTTTGCTTAAGTAACACAATTCTAAGCGCAGAAAAAAGACGAGATTATTTGGAATAAAATAACATGTAGCCACCATTGTTACATGAATCTGTTATTGGAACCTACCATTTTCAGAGATGTGTGTGTGCGAGCGTGCGTGTGTGTGCATGAGTGGTTGCGTGTTTGTGTGTGTGTGTGTGTGTGTGTGTGTTGTGTGTGAGTGTGTGTGTGCGCGCGCTCGTGTGTGTATGCATGGATGTGTGCGTACGTGCGTGTGTGGATTCTGTGTGTGGTTTTGTGGATGTCTGTGTGTGTGTTTGTGTGTGTGTGTGTGTGTGTGTGTGTCCCTGCATACGCCTCACACTGCGTTGACAAGGAATAATCTTTAACTAAATTCCTTTGCCAAGGGCAAACATTCTTAAAGTCTTAAAGAGTTATTTAGGACTGAATTATGTTTAAAGCTGGCATCACATTTAAAAAATCAATTTTTGACGAAACCGATTATTTTCCATTGAAACAGGATTTCTGGTTCTTTTACCGCCGCAATTCCTTCGTACGTAGCCTTGATAGTGAGGCTTAGGTTTAATCGCTAACACCCCTTCAGAACAAAGGTCTTTTATACAGCTCTTTATAGCATGAGATTAAACGGTGCAGATCTCGTTTGTGGCAAAGCCGATTTGTCTTAATGTGACACCTTTGTGCACAAAAATGAACTATCAGTGCACTAGCTGATTTATCAACTCCCAAAATGAACCAGATATCAGAACACGGAGCACAATATTTCATTTTCAGATTCTGTAAGTTACAGAAGGGAAAATACAGTCTCCTGCAAAAATTGTAACAGTCACTTTCACTGCTTCCAATTCGATTTCATGATATTTTTCAGCCTATTTGAAGTAACAGGTACTGAAAGTGACTGTTATAGACTCTGGCGGAAACTAGATTTTTGTGTGTGTGTGTGTGTGTGCAAGATAAATAACGCTGGTGGAGCAATCAACCGTATTCACAAAGTCACAGTACTCCGGGAGGGAAGAAGATGAGAGAGAGAGAGAGAGAGAAGAGAGAGAGAGAGAGAGAGAGAGAGAGAGAGAGAGAGTTGAAGCCGATAATAAAGAAAATAATAAATCGTCTGTCGTACACAAAATCCCAAGAAACCACCCCTCACCCTTTGCCCCTCAAAACGCCAACCAACACCAACCAAACACGCAAGCAAAGTAACCAACAAGCAAAAATGAGCAGATCTGAGCCGACAGATTTTAAAGAAAAATAAACGTTACACACTCCTCCACAATGCAGAAAACGTGGTCCTTGTACCCCTTCTGAGAGGTATTATATTTGTAACCACTCAAAGACAACCCCAACAAAACCCAACAACAACAAAGAACAAAAACTCTCATACTAAACAGCAATCAAAACAGCAACAACAAGAACAACGGCTACAGCAGCAATGGTAACAGACAGCTATAACAATGATACACTGTTGATCCTAACGAATGGTGAACACGCATGATTGACACGCCTACGACAAGGTGAGAAGCTACAGTGAACACAAGCGTTGACTCGATGTCTCCGACTTTTTGCTCTCTCCCCTGTCTCTGCAGAAAACACTTTGGTGAAAATTCAACGTCCTTCAAGCGACACACGCACCGTTTTCTTTCTTCCTTTCATGAAACAGCAACAGAGCAATCAGAGTTGGTCCCTTTAAAGGAATGTGTGAATCCTTGGTCCGTACATGATAATCAGTACATGGAAGTTAATGGTTCATCATCTGTAACTGCCACTAGTCAGATGTTGATCAGTAAAATCAGGAAACTGGCAGAGTGTCTTGTGGAATCAACATGGACGTCAGTTAGTTGCCGTAACTCCCAAATAAGGAAACGTTCGAAAAAAACCCTGGACGTTTTCTGTTTATTTCAATGATTAAAAATGTTCTCCCGCAAAATCATGATTTCAGTATATTGAAACTGAAAAAATATGTCAAAGAGAACACTTTATGAGGCATTCATGTAAAGAGCAGACGAGAATAATTATTTCATAAAAGCCGGTGACCCAGCCCCAGGGCCTGTAATGTGGTTTTCCAAGAACAAATCAAATCAGTCATGCCTAGTAAATCCCGCCTAACGAAATCATAAGCTCCTAAGCAGAGGCCTTCTGTTCTATTTCTACGAAGCGCAGGCTGCCTGAACTGCCTCACATGCCGCAGAAATAATATCAGAAAAAAAGTTCCAATGTGTTCAAGTTATGGATTTTTCACGAGTTGTGATGGCACAGATCGAAGCTCAAGTTAAAGTTGAACGATGTGAGATGGCAGAGATCAAATCACTTTATATGAAAGCTTTCGTTTCAATCTGACTTTTGTTGATAGAAGGATGACTATCCCAGAGAACGTGAAAGTCGATGTTGGTAGTAGTAGATGTATTCAGTCCTTGCACACAATGTAGACGTATGAAACGACTTAATAGAAATCTCGCAAATATTCCACACATTCTGTATAATCTTCAAGGCTTTTTGTAGTTCAATGGCTTTGTGTTTGCAGACTGTTACCATCCATTCACAGTGACTGCTGGTTCCTGCACAGATAGTAGAGCAAGCACGTGAGAAGGGTGCAGGGTCTGGAATCACCACGACACTTACAAGGACGGTGATTGTTGACAATCGAGCAGACAGACCAACACCACCCTTCATCCTGGTCACCAGCAAAGCACAAACTCCTGACACACACAAACGCACGATCCCCGGACCTACAGGCCGGTCAGTAGCCCCTCCTCCTGACCATGGCGTAGTGGGTCAGCTGCAGCTCCCCCCTGCCCCTCTCCAGAGTGCCGGTCACGCAGTACCCCATCTGGAAGTCCGCGTTGCTCACGTTGGTCGTCAGCACCATCCGGAAATCCG
>CM054135.1:95878789-95886289 GCA_028751875.1 Rapana venosa | reverse complement strand
GTGTTGTTTTGTGGTGTGTGTGTTGTTTGGTGTGTGTGTGTGTGTGTGTGTGTGTGTTGTGTGTGTGTGTGTTGTTTTTGCGGTGTGTGTGTGTGTGTGTGTGTTGTTTTGTAGTGTGGTGTGTGTGTGTGTGTGTGTGTGAAGTGTTAGGGGTGGTGTGTGATGTTGTTTGTGTTCTGGTGTATGATTTTTCTGTCTGTGTGTTTGTGTTTGTGTGTTGTTGTGTTTGTTTACAACGGGCTGGCTGGAACGATAAGAGGATAAAGGAGTGTCGTTCACATATGGAGCAGACATGGAAGGACAGAAGAGAAGGGGAGGAAGAATAACAACAAAAAAGAGGAATGACTTGACTTCTTGACATTTCCCTGAATTACTGACTTATCCCTTACCTTCCTGACCTTTTCTTGACTTCTTAACGTTTGTCTTTATCTTCTACACTCTCCTCCTGACTTCCTGAGATTTCCTGTGACTTTTGGACTTAACTGTTATCGTGACTTCTTGACTTATCCCTTGCCTTCTTGACTTTCCTCCTGACTTCTGACTTTCCCTGGACTTCTCGAGGAGTCGGAACACGGCACTGAATGTTCAGGCGGTTGAAGCTAGAAGAGCCCCTCCCTGAGTAGAAAGAACGGAAACTCCATCGCTGGATTCATTACGTTTTACTCTGCATTCACATACACATACAACTGATACCTTTCTGAGGTACTCTGCATTCACATACACATACAATTGATACCTTTCTGAGGTACTCTGCATTCACATACACATACAATTGATACCTTTCTGAGGTACTCTGCATTCACATACACATACAACTGATACCTTTCTGAGGTACTCTGCATTCACATACACATACAACTGATACCTTTCTGAGGTACTCTGCATTCACATACACATACAACTGATACCTTTCTGAGGTACTCTGCATTCACATACACATACAATTGATACCTTTCTGAGGTACTCTGCATTCACATACACATACAATACTTTTATATTGTATACCTCTATTTCTGAGGTACTCTGCATTCACATACACATACAATGATACCTTTCTGAGGTACTCTGCATTCACATACACATACAATTGATACCTTTCTGAGTACTCTGCATTCACTCACATTTCAATGATACCTTTTGAGGTATCTGCATTCATAACATCATGATACTTTATGAGGTAGTCTGCACAAACATTATACTTAACGCATCATAATCTATATGATCCTTTCTGAGGTATCTGCATCACTACACTACAATGATACCTTTCTGAGGTAGTCTGCATTCACATACACATACAATGATACCTTTCTGATATCTGCATTCACATACAATACAAAGATCACTTTCTGAGGTACTCGCATCACATACACATACAACTGATACTTCTGAGGTACTCTGCATTCACACTACACATACAAGATACCCTTTCTGAGGTACTCTCATCACAACACACATACAATGAGTACTTTCGAGGTACTTGCATCACATACACATAAGATGATACTTTGAGGTACTTGCATTCAAATACAATACAATGATACTTTTGAGGTACTTGCATTCACATACAAGACAATGATACTTCGAGGTATTGAGTTCAAAACAACAATGATCTTTCTGAGTACTCTGCATTCACATTAATTACAACTTGATCCTTTCTGAGGTATCTCTGTCTACACTATGTCCTTTCTGGTCTCTCTTCTACACTTACTGTACTTTCTGAGATCTGCTTCATAACATAATTGTACCTTTCTGGTCTCTGCATTCACATACACATACTTGATACCTTCTCTGAGGGACTCTGCTTCACATACACATACAAGTGATACTTTTGAGGTAGTGCATTCACATACACTACAACTGATACTTTCGAGGTACTCTGCATTCACATACACATACAACTGATACCTTCTGAGGTACTCCCATTCCATACCACACAACTGATACCTTTCTGAGGTACTCTGCATTCACTACACATACAACTGATACCTTTCTGAGGTACTCTGCATTCACATACACATACAACTGATACCTTTCTGAGGTACTCTGCATTCACATACACATACAACTGATACCTTTCTGAGGTACTCTGCATTCACATACACATACAACTGATACCTTTCTGAGGCAATACTCTCAGACGTGTTTATTTTTTGCGTGCATGATGCTTGCGCTCTAGGACAAAACTTGTGTGCGTATGCATTTGTATGTAAATGCGTGTACAAGCGCAGTGCACACACATTTAAACGCATAGTTATATGTCCACGTGCATGTGCACTGATTATGCACCTGTGTGCGCGAGCATGAGCGCACATGAGCACACACAAACACGCACAACTACACTACACCTACACACACACACACGAGAGAGAGAGGAGAGAGAGAGAGAGAGAGAGAGAGAGAGAGAGAGAGAGAGAGAGAGAGAGAGAGAGAGAGAGAGAGAGAGAGAGAGAGAGAGAGAGTACACTTCTATAGTGTTCATTTTACTTGGGCATTCCCTCCTACCCCATTTTCTCTGTTGTCTTATATGTCTATGTTGTACAAATTGTCTGTCTGTCTGCGTCTATTATTATCTATCTGTTGTCTGTCTTGTCTGTCTGCTTCTTCTATCGCCTATCTTTCTCTGTCTGTCTGTCTGTCTCTGTCTATCTGTCTGTCTGTCTATCTATCTGTTGTCTGTCTGTCTATCTGTCTTGTCTGTCTGGTCTTTGTCTATCTGTCTGTCATCTATCTTTGTCTGTCTGTCTTCTGTCTATCTGTCTGTTACTTTTCTGCTGTCTGTTGCTATCTGTCTGTCTGTCTTTATCTCTGTCTGTCTGTCTCTCTCTATGACCAACACCAAGGGCAGAAGAGCTAGGCATGAAATGAATGTCTCTGATAATCAATACTCTCCATCACCACCATCACCCTCCCCCAACATCCCCCCTCCACCACCACAACACAATCCAATAATATCCCCCTCCCCCTTTCCCTTCCCCACCTCCTCCCCGCCCCACCTCCTACCCTCTCCTCCCCCTCCTCCTCCCCCTCTCCCCCCAAACAGCTTTCCATTAAAGCCAGCGGCTCATCCTATGGCCTTTTACGCTTGGCCTGGCGCGAACGAGACATTGGTTTGTTCCATGCATCATACGCGTGCGCGCACACGCGAGCGCGTGTGTCTGTATGTATTCTGTAGGCTGGAAGAGGAGAAGGAGGAGGGGGAGAAGGAGCCTGAAATGGAGAGAGGGGGAAAGGGAGAGTGAAGAAGAGGGAGGGGGTGTAGATAGATGCGTTTGCGATCGTGGCAACTCTTTATCTTTTTTTTCTTTCTGTCTCATCAAATTAGATCAGTCCTTACGTTCATTCTCCTTCTATCGTCTCCCTACCCCCTCATCGCCCCCATTATCTCCCCCTAAAAAAGAAAGAACCAGAAGTAGAGAGAGTATGTGTGCTTAATTATTGATGCAATGGATGGACATCAGCGCTGCTTAATGTGTTTTCATCACGGTTTTCTGGCGTGAAAAGCTCAAAGTGATTATGATTAGGATCTAAATGAGGCTTTGGAGTTGTTGCGTTGTTGTTGTTGTTGTTGTTGTTGTTTTCTTGTCGTTTGTTGCTAACGATCATTATTTTCATGTCACCCTAGCTGCTTTACGAAGCTATGATACATGCAAGCTGATGTGAGTGAAGTATAATAATTATTTTGGGGTTTTTCATACACATTTTCCAGAAGTGAGCTGGGGATCTTTGGACAGAAAAACAAGCTTAAAACGCACTGAGGTAATAACTTGAACTGAATGGTGGACTTTGCTTTTGGAATCAACAGTGTTGTGAACAGCAATGAAAGTTAATAAAAGCCCTGCCTATTTAAGATATGGCTTACGTTATAAGCATAAAGTTCTAGAGATTTTCTTTATCAAGCCAAGTCGGATATTTTTTGTGGCATCTACAGGGTCGGTCGTGTACAGCATCATGCTTGACACTACGGCACCATACCTCTCTCTGCTGTAAGCATCCTGGTGCACTTTTCCAGGTCGTCGGTTTTGCAATAGCAGGCCGTGGGAGTGGGGTTTCTACTACAAACTTTTGTCTGATAAAATCTTTTGATGCCTTGGGTCCTTTTACGAGTGACTGCATCTTATTGTAACATCAAAGACACTCATACCCAGGCCACATCTCATTGTCTAGTCCAACAGGGAAGAGGAATCCTGTTTCCGTTCAGATTCAACTAACAGACCTTTCTCTCTCTCACTTCGTGGATATTTGCGTTAGCTGTGTGGTCATCAAACCGCAATCCAAAGAATCAAAATAAAAACATTATCATCTCAGGATTGCAAAACCAAACAAATGCAAGCAAGTAATCAGCCAACCAACCCACCAACCAACCAAACGATGAAAGGAAAGAAAGAAAGAAACAAACAACAATATCAAAACACCTTTAACAAGGGCAATAACCTGTTTGTCAAATAATAAGAAACCTAAAATTTTTTTAGAGCTGGTACATGTCATCCACTGCTAAAGATTATGTGTGCTTCACTTGTAAGTAAAGAAGATCCATTGCAACAGCATACTTTATTGCTATTATCATTATCATACTTGATTTTCATTATTTTCTTCGTTATGTCTCCATGTTGTTACTCACGCTTCTCTCATCACGCACAGCCACACTCTGGCTCTGCCTCTAGAAACAGTAGTTCCCAAGGATGCTATCAAAATGGGCAGGCGGGAGATCACCCAGCCGTAATAGGCCATGCGCTGCTGTAGAGTGACATCAGCGATGCGCTATAGTGCTATGTTTGTATCTACTCTTGGCATTAGCACCCACCATTGAACCCCTTACTGATGACAATGATAGCTCAGCCATACGAGAGTGTATGTCCACTGTTATTGTTTCATACGGTTGGCATTTCCACAGATTTCCTTGGTTTAGAGTTTGTCTAGACATGTCTATCCGGTTTTGGCTCTTAAAGTTAAGTTCAAACCCATTGCACTTTAAAGTAATGTCGTCTGCTAACAACAGAAAGCACTTCAGTGGGATGGGAGGCTTTCTGCCTACACTTCATTCTATACCAGCACTCCAGGGCGGGAAAGCCTAGTGGTTAGAACGTTGCTGTCGTGGTCTGACGGCCTGGGATCGAGTCATCACAGAGGCGCCAGTTTCAGAGAATTTTATCCTGAAGTTAATATCAGTACCGACTCTACTTCCCCCAAAAGTCCTTCTGTTGAGACTATCAGCCGAGGCCCGTACGTGACCACACAGAAAATCCCGTGCACGTTAAGAACCTGTTCTGCCTTTGGAAAAGTAGGCCGTTTCCTACCGGTTGATATATATATTTTTTAAACCGTATGCATCAGGTGTCGTGTTTAGATACCATTTCGAAGTCGGAATGTGGCTACCTGAAAAGTGGATAAAAATAGTCCCATACACAAAATCTCACCTTTGGTGAACCTCGGAGTCCTAGCCGAGGAATAAAAAAACCCAACCATAAAAAAGAAAACCTCCAAACAAAAATCCCAACACTCGTAGGACAAGCATTGTGATTTCATGAATGCCCCACCAGTGGCAATCGAAGGCAATTTCTCCCTAGCAGAACAAGAAGCTAGCAGCACAAGCAAAGGTGAATCCTTGGAATCTCCCAGGACCTGTGTTGTATTTGATCTCCACCATCAACATTGACCTTCTATCCATCACCTGCTCTGTGTGTCTCTCCAAGTCTTCAGCCTCATTCGTCTTTTCCAAAGTCTGATGTGAACTTTGTCTACACTGGGAATAAAATCAGCAGACCTTGGAGAATGACGTCGGTGAGAGGGAGAGGTTGCAGTGCTGGTGTTTTGGTCAAGGTCAGGTTTCGCTTCACTCCCCTGAGTCTTATGTCGGGTGATAATTTGTTGTCCAGAGTTTCTACATTGAGGAAAAACATGTATACTGCACGACCACATGGTCACATAAAACTCAACAGAATAATAATGGGGTGTCATATGCATAAGGCAATATATTACTTTTAGCAGCCATATAATATCCTTTTTTGAGTACTGAGACAAAGAGAAACCTATTTGCACCCGTTTTCTGTGGTGCTCTAGCGCTTTAACGTCCATGTTATTCTTATCTACAGCCTATCACACACACAACCACATCTATAGTTTGCTGTCCAACCACCAGTGCCAGAATTCTGCCAGGAGCTATATCAACACTGAACCTCCTTAAGGTTACTAAGCAGGAGAGGCCCTGCATTGATGTTGGGTCATTGCAATGATATTCAATGGTGTCTGTTGTGATGCAGTAAAATTTGTTTAAACTGACCCACGAAGCCATCCATCAATCAACAAAAAGTAAGAAAGTCGGGAGGTGCTTTAGAGGTATCTTCATAAATTGAATAGTTTCTTACATTGTGTATTTCCACAGATTTATGATGCTGGATTGTATGTTTGGACATGTTTGTCAGAGTTTGGGTTTTATTAAAAAGTTCAACTCGACCAACTTTACTCCCCATGATGCCCCCAGAGCTTAGCCAGCACTTTCATCTTCTCTTCACACTAAAGTGCTGCAGTACAGCAAAAGCTTTCTACTCACACACTTTTTCAAACCAACACTTGTCACAAAAAGTTGTGATTTCATAAACCTTCCACCGGTTCCGGTAGCAGTGTAAGGCAGTTTCTCTCTGGCAGAATAACAAGCCACCACTACAAGCAAAGGTGAATTGTGGAATCTCAAAGGGCCAGTGTTGTACTCAATCTCCATATTGACCTCCTATCGACCACCCACTCTGTGTTTCTCTGGGTGTTCTCTAGGTCTTCAGCCTCATCCATCTTGTTCAGGGTCTGATGCGAACTCTAGTCTACCCTGGCTGGGAATGGAAATGACAAAGCCTTCCAGGATAAAGTCAGTGAGACGCAGAGTTTGTTAAGTATTTGCGTTTTGTTTAGGAATGACTTTTGGAAATAACTCTTCAGAACTCTGGTTCAGATTGAGTTAAAGGATTTTATTGACTGAGAAAAGCTAATGTAGATACTGTATGACTATATATTCCAAAACAAAACCACACCAGAAAAAGGTAACGGCTTGAAGTGTGTGTGTGTGAGGCAAAATATATCACCATACCCTGTTGTTTGTTTAACAGTCATATCGTAAAAAGGCATCTAAAGTTCTGAAACAAAGGGGAAATAGTGGTTGCATCCAATTTTTCTGAAGTCGCACTGCTACAAGTTTCACGCCTTCATGTCCACTTCACTACTAACACAACCACAGCCAGGTTTTCTTTGCCGCCCCCCCCCCCCCTCCGCCCCCGAGGCAGCAAGATGTGGGGTGCTATATCAGCTATGAACTGCCTAGAGGTTACTCACCAGAAGGGCCCTGCACTGCTGCTGGATTTCTTTGGCGGGTTTGGATGGTGCGTGTTCCTTCACACACTATAGACCGAGGTCCCGTGTGTGAACGCAAGTAGAACATCTTGTGCACACGTTAAAACCTGTTCCACCTTTTGAAGTGTAGGTCATTGTGTGCTGGTGGGAATGAATGACAAGACT